>VZTL01045425.1:0-11906 GCA_013400535.1 Scopus umbretta | reverse complement strand
AAAAAAAAAAAAAGACTCTAGGTTCCAAATTATTAAATTACCTTAATGTTCCACTGTAGGCACTAGCCACAAAAAGCCCTGGCACCCCTGGGAAATCGTGAAGAATATCCAGCACTAGGTATGGCATTAGCTGAAAAATTCAAGGAGTAAGAAATATTACTGTCTTGCCCTAATTTGTCTTTTTTTTACTGTATTATTTTTGTTATAGCCTTCTCACTGGCATTCTGCCAAGCTGTTCTAATTTTGAATGTCCCATCTTGCACTATTTATTGGTTTTCAACAGAGAAAACCAATCCGAAAACATCCACTTGAGATACAGCGAAGTCTGTTTAGACCACCCAGCTGAGGTGAGCCTATAGCTGTGCTGTCAGGCTTGCTTTCCAGCGATGATGGTATAGAAAACTAGTGCTGGGCAGCAGGTAGTTTGTATTGTACATCACTCTGTTGGTCTTGGGTGCCACAGTAGATGCTTATGTCTGTTGTTGACTCCACAAAAAGGTTTTTAGATACAGTCCAACAACAACCTCAGGGTACCTGAGAACAACTTCCATATGGAAACCACGTGCCATCTGTTGACCTTTCAAGATTGGAGTGCTGGAAAGAGGTATGCATTTCAAGATTTTCTTCCTGTGAAACACAGTTTTTCCATGGAGAAGTTGGTCTTTTTGGTATCTTGCTTCTAGTTTCCACCTGGCAGGAATGACTTAATTTCCTTTGGGTTTCCACCTTGGCTTTCCACATCTCATCTTATTCTACCCTTAAACACCAGGTGGTCCTGCCTCAGGTACTCTATTGTTTGTGCTCTTCTCCTGGCTTGCCAGTTATTGTCTGTGGGGAGTTATCCAGAGCCTACAATTATCCCAGGCATAAANCAAAAAATACCCCAAAAAAAAAAAAAAAAAAAAAAAAAAAAAAAAAAAAAGTATGATTTCCTTGGGCCCTAACTCTGGTCAGTCTATGGGCTCCCAGAGCTCTTGTTCCTCAGGTAAATCTCCGGGCCTATTTAGGGAAAGGCCGCCCATAGGTTACAAGGTGGTTTCTGTGCAGAAAGGTATGATATGATATATGGTATGATTGCACAGCTCTACTCCAGAGGAGGGAAGGATTCGCTGTTGCTAGTGAAGAATTGCCTGCTGGTAGCCTTTTGCCGGGCATATGCTTCAGGAACGATTATGTTCCAAGTCTGCAATGGCTCTTGCCTCCCTTGGCATAGCGTGGTTTATGCTGGGTGACAAAAAGCAGCTCACAAGGGCCTGTGGTCACTCACACAGGCACCGCTCATTTCAGCTGTACCTGGTGGCAACCTCCTCCCCGTGCTTCTCTCTGAAGTAGATTCTTGCAATGCTGGCACTCCTGGGCCCGTTTTGGGTGAAAAACCCAAATACCTACGGAGGTGGGTGGACTGAGCACTCTCCACATCGCTGCTCTCCCTGCCACCCTCCCTACCTGGTGCTGAGACACCTGCAGCTCTGGGATAGATGGGGGATGCTTGGACTGAACAGTGTCAAGGTCAGGTCTGCTGCTTTCTCCAGGGTATTGCCTCCCACCATGGTCTCGGCTTAATCCCTCAGTGTTACAGACTGACCTGATATGGGACTTGGGTATGTCATTTTATTCCCAACCCCCTGGCTTTTGAACCACCCCCCCATCTGGTTATTATGGCTGCAGAGGAAGGATGCCCCCTCACCACCTTCCCCTGAAACGTGGGGCCCTACCTGGTCGAGTGCTGACACCTGCTTTGCCATCCATGGGTCACAGTCCTTGTAGATGGAGTAGAGGGCCAGGCCACACAGCGCCGCGCAGGCCAATATCGCCCAGAGGCCCACCAGGTTGATGTAGAGGGACCTGCACCAAGGTGCATAGAAACACCATGTTAGAGCTCGAGCAAGTGTCCATGTCAACGCCAAGGAGACCTCCTGGTCAGTGGCTGCCCACCGGAAAGGGAGTCACGATACAGCTCCCAGCATGTCACCCAGTGTGAGATCATGTTTTTAGATACACAAACTATGCTTCTGGTTTTGGTTGTGCGGTCTGAATGCCTGTCCCCTGACAAAGTCTACTCGGGACGTGATGGGAAAGATATGGCAATCCCCACGTTTCATCATGTGCATGAGTTTAACATTGCAGGCATCTGGCAAGAAGACGCTCTTCCCCCCTTGCCACACCCCTTGGTAAAGACAAACCCTGGACAGATTTGTAAGGCGGGGTGCCCCAGATCAAAGTGTGGGGTACCTTTTAGTCAGCACCAGCACTCCTTTGCCTCTGGAGCTGCAGTGCCACGCTTACACAATGCTGGAGTTGCCCTTGTAAAGCAACAAATCCCCCGTTTCCTCCCAGGACAGTCTCCGTGGGAGGCAGCAATGAAGCACTGGGACCTGGTCTGTAGCCACCTACAGCTGCCACTTCCAGACCGCAGAGGGTTGCCACTGACCCCAAGGCTTCCCCTTTAGTAACCAAACAACTTGGAGCCTGGTGTGATCCAGTAACCCCATTGACTCCCCACACCCTGACGGGAGCTTCACCTAACACTGGGAGCAGAAATGCGTTTCCATCTGGCATTAATGCTACTTTTGCCACACACAACAGGCAGGCTCTATTGACAGTGAAAAACAAATTGTTCTCCTTGCCCAGTGAGGGCTTTTCCCTTCTATCTATCTGATCTTCTCAAATATTTCTCACCTCTTGGTGACTCCTGGGTCACAAAGTTGTTCTCACCTAGGGTGGTCAGTTCAAGCAAAAACACCCACCAGGAGCCTGGCCTTGAAAAACAGCATTCCTTTCCAGCAGTTGCCTCCCAGTTGCCTATGTACCATCCGCCAACAGTGATTTAACTGCCTCACACATCACATACCCTGGACCTGTATCAACTGCTAAGACCTCTCCTGGGAGGATCTTTGGTTTCTGTGCAAATATATCCATGCTTGCAGTGCTTCAGGAGACCTTTTAGTGCTTTCAGATCCCAAGAAGGTAAGGGGCACCAACATTTGTACTGCTCTAGAGGACCATCAAGATGAATGAAAAAGTAAAGCTAACTTTATAGGCCTTGTTAGGCATTGAAATGGATGTTTTCAGAAAGGCATAACATAGATTAACGAGTTGAATTATCAGTTTTATACCATAGAAAAATTACTGGCAAGCACAATGTAAACTCTTAAAAAAGACCTATATAAATAAAAGCTGATTTACACATAGTAGGGGAAACTCTGCATTTATGCTTTGTATTTGCAATTAGGGGTTGTCTAAGCACAGAACCAGCAGCACTTTAAATTTCTCTCTGGACAAATTTAGTAAAAAACAAAGTAGTCCTCTTCTTATAGATGCTCACATATTGGTTGGATGTCTTGCATCCATTCAGCTAAAGCTGTTCCTTCATTAGCATAATCTACCTTGATATAAGCTGATTTAGCACAAAATTTAACCAATGAGTTAAATCAATCAAAACTTTTTTAACAGATGTATGGCAATATTAGCCTATAGCCTGTAATAATGATCAGAAAGTCAAGAGAAACACATGGAAGCAAAATAAATTCTTTGTCTGAATCCGGCAATTCTTGCTTTCAAACTGCATCAGTGTTTGATAGTGAAAAGAAAGCTGGCTTTTTTCTTCTGATTTACATCCCAGCTCATGGTACACCCTATGACTAAGCTCTGGAGCATAATAATTGTAGCCCTATTGGAAGGAGGTGTTCCCATTAATTCTGGGTGAGTAACATGGGGTGGAGTTTGGGTGAAGTAGGCACTGTGACTGCACAAGGTTTAGTTTCAATTGTTTGTTTCAGGCTGGCTCTAAGATTTTAACACTGAAATATGTCAGGTGATGACCTTGAAAGGAAAGTAGAGAAAAATGTGTTAGTAGCCCATATTTGTCTGAAAATGTAGCTCTCCTGCTCTGAGTCCCTGTTATCATTCATATATGAGCATTATGTTCAATTTGCCTAGTTACTGTTTGAGGATGACAGCACGTGCTCCTACTTACTGGCACATTTCTTAAATGGGTGAAATCCTTTCCTAATGCCTGAGAAAATTCCTATTCTTGTGCCACTGTTAAAGGCCTTCCCAAAAACTGCAAGTTGGGATCTGTGACAGAACTATTTTCTTAGCTCTGATTTATTATTGTGCTGTTTCTTATAAAGCCTTACAGTAAATGCCACAGCGGTACAAAACCCTGTTACTTTGACCTGATGACATTTTGCACTTCTATGTACAGGTTAAATGGCAACAGGAGGTGCAGGCCACCAATGTGAGTTGCCAGATGTATCTAATTACATTTGCAAATGAACTAGATAGTCACCACAGAATGGCAGTGTTTGTAGTTGTGACAAGCTGCAACCATTATGCAAAATGATTTCTCTGCTCAGGGGAAATTCCCTGCACAAGTGAGGCACAAGCAAGATGCCATGGAGTCCAGCCACCCATGCCAGCAGGAGAGGACTCCACTGATTAAGGCTGTGCCACCACTAATATGGTATGAGCTATAAATCCCATCCAAACCCTTCCAGAAACGGGTAGCCTCCAGCCCCAGTTAAAGCTGCTGCAACAGTTCAGAAATATCTTCCCAGAAGCTTCCACAGTGCAAGATTCCCCTTGGCCATACTCTACTTCTGGGATGTCCTGGAGGTGTCACTCCTTACAAAGAGGGGTAGGGAAGGTGTGAGAGAGGAGCACAGCCCTAAGTGGAGCAGGTGCTCAGGAAGAACAGTCTCACTAGCACACAAATCTGGCACAATTTATGCAGCTGTTTTCCTATGTGCAATCATGCCAGGCAGCATTACAGATGTGGGATGCACCTCCTGCCTCTGCAGTGACAAGAACCTGGAACTCAGCTACGTGCCAGAGACTGTGGAGAAGCCACGTGGTGTGTTGGAGATGTGGCACTGTATGCTGGAAATGCGGCNTTGGTTGCCGATCAGGGTTAAACCACAACACTGATGAGCATCAGCTCATTCCTGTCTGCAGCATAAACGAGTGAAAAGCAGATTTTTCATTATTGCCAAAACCAAAATATCCCAGTTCTAAACTGCACATGATTTTGTGGATATTCTGCTGACTTCACAAAGTGAAAGCCTTCATAAAACTCCCTTCTCTGTATGTCACTGTATTATAGAACTTGTAGGGACTATAGTAATGAAATTCATTTATATAGTTCTTCTGTAAATAGACTTTATGAGCTCAATAATAATTCTTAAATCCTGAGTTATGAACTACTGGAATGTTACTAAAGATAAAGGTAAGATAATAGAGTTAGTAAATATACTCCACTCTATAGTAAAGGCTGATAAGAAATGTTTAAACTCAGGGAAAACAGAACTCTCTGCCAGTTTCCATACTGAATTCCTAAAGAAAAAATCATTATTATTATGAAAACAAAATATATGATTCCTCAGCAATTTTATCACTGGATAAAACATTTCTGCACATTCTCATGCATATTGGTATGGAAAAATCTTTTAGTCTTTATGTATGCAAAATTCCCCCACAATGGTTTAGGTTTAATAGAGTAGCAATTCAAGATGCTGTCTAGATATGGCTTCAGTATAACTACTATATTATTTGGTCTTTAGGTTGCATATAAACTTAATGCAGCTGTTTGTACGCAAGAATACTGGCACAGTGAAACATTCTGGCACAAAGTTCAATGTTACAGCAATTATATGTAATTCAAGTACCAGTACTTACTGTGCTGATTTGACTTCTACCTGGTCCACAAAATAGAAAGCAAAAGTTGTTATCCTTTACAAATGGGTTTTATAGAGACAAAAAATTCCACTTTTTAAAAAATCTCCCGTATAAATAACAGTCACTGCTAAATTCAGACATTAAGAGTTACTGTAGGCAGACTTACATTTTCGCGTGGAACCTGCTTTTGCACGCAATGTATCTTTGTACTTGAGACTGGTTGACCCCGTATATGCCAGTCCATGTGAAGGTTCCACCTATAACAATTGTCCAGAAGGTGTGCCTTTGCAAAGGATTGGGATTAAAGCTACAAGAAGAGAGAAAAGAGAAAAGAAATTCAGAATATGAAAATCTTTTCATTATGAGAAGACCTTAATGAGAGGTTAGGAGAAAAAATTTCCTTGTACTTGTTCTAATACAAACTTTTTAATTTGGCCAGATTTTGAACATTCAGATATGTGAAATCTGAACTCACGGAAAACAAATTTAAAACTCGGAGCTGAAATCCTGATCTAGTGAACACTCTGATCTGTCCAAAGGTGAAATTTAACATTTATTTGCCTATAAACTACAATCTTATGTAAAGCTGTATGATGCCTGTGGCTGTTGTAATGAAATGATGCTCCAGTAAAAAGTCCAATATGCTTGCTTATCCAGAGGGACATCAGTCTGACCCCAATATAAAGGTGTGCTTGCATGCCCAGCCTTTGTGAGCAGAGTCTCTGTAAAACATTTTGCTGGTTTAGCTCTAAGCAAATAACAGATTTTGAATGACCATAAATATATATTTTTTTAAAATGACACTTTAATATAGCAATAAATTATCCTTATCTTTGTGAACAATGTAATATTATTTCACCTATTACATGCTTTTATTCCTTTTCTTTTCCCATCTGAGAACTCTATGATTGGGGAAAGAACCAGTGCAGTACAACTACTGCAAATCAGCCAAACAGATTGAAAAAACTACAATTTCACTAGTAGCCCTGGGTGAAGTTTCTCAACAAAAGTACAATAACTTTTTTTTTTTATCTTAAAGTGGGTTTTGATTCAACACTGTCAGAATGAATGCAAAATTATATCTTTAGGCTCTGATTAGTTACAATAATGAGGGGTAAAATACTATTAAAACAACTTCTTATTTTTCTTTCAGAAAAAAGAAAAACATTTCCCTTTTTCAGACTAGACAAAAACTATTATTTTCCCAGTTGTTTTGGCTCAGCAGCTGAAATGCCAGATCAGTTGTTTGCAAATTGTAAGTATAAATACAATTGTCCTCTCTTATTCACCATTCACTTTCAGTGGAATCCAAAATGTATCCTTAAGACACCTACTTGACAAAGTGAAAAGGCTTTGCTCTTTACAGGATTTTGCATGGTGTAAAACCTAAAAAAAAAAAAAATCCCTCAAACTAGGTAAACATGTTTAAAAATATATAAAAATTGGGTCACAACTCCTCCCCTCCTCCTCCTCCAGTAGCAATTTAATTTCATAGTTAGTCACATGGGCTCTATTTGTAGAAATAAAGAGGCACATCATCTGCAAGTATAAACTCACTCCCAGAAGTTTAATCTTCCTCCATAGTAGGAATCATTTACGATGCGTCCAATTCCCTCCTGAACCACCACAGCTCGTATAATCACAGATGAAAATCCAGCGACCATGATTCCAACCTGGAAAACGTCTGTCCACACCACCGCCTTCAGACCACCCTGTATGAGGAACAGCACATATCAGGTACAACAGGGAAGCAGCACTCTTGCTTTGCACTCACATTCAACTAAGACAAACATAACTATCCATATTATGCATAACAGATTAATTTCATCTTCTTCTTTAATAGAAATAATTCTGTACCGGAGTGTTTAGGAATTGCGTTCTGGAACCTATTCAGCACATCCTGTCCCTTTTTTGAAGTGCACTAGAATTTACGTTGGCCATACAGAGAGTTTAATCCAGTATTTCCTTCATCACATAAACTGATTCAGGAGTTTGTATCAAAAGATAAATTGGCAGACAGTGCTCACCTTACATATACACAGTACCACTAACTCCAGAAGGCATACCATTCATGTGAATAAAAATAAACATGATTTAATCCAACACATACAAATAAATTTGTCACCAAGGTTCCATTTAATAATTTCTAGACACTTGGTCAATTAACACTAATCTAAAGACCAATCTGTTCATGTCGCACTTGCTATTTGCAGTGGCTCTATTCAGCAACAGACAGGACTATTACAGTTGCAGTAAGCAGGTGCTTGACAAATTACACAGCTAAACCCGACTCGATTAGAAGAAAAATCACAAGAGGATTTTTAGGAAAGAAAATCTATCTTTTGCTGTTCTTTCAGCAACGACGGAAGTTTGTATCAAAACAGAAGAGGTTTGAGTCACATCGTGGCTACCTTTGCCTCCGGAGAAGTCCCCGGGTCAGTATGGCCCTGTGGCTACAGCTACACTGCGAAATGTACTCCCACGGGGTAACCCAGTGATTGGGCTACTTTCCAATAAATTCCATCTAGCATGTGAAAGGTGAAAGGAACAGAGATTTTTCTCAGCCGAAGGGCCGACATACCAGCGTGCAGTAGAAAGTGCAGACCACGCCAGTTGCCACCACTGCACCCCACAAATCGAAGCCAGTGACTGAAAAAGAGGTAAATGGCACCAGTGTGAATGAGGCACTGGGGACAAAAAACTGAAGGTCAGTTTTTCACCCCCAAACTCGTTGTTGAAAAAAAAATAGAAATGAGTTAAGTGAAAAAGTAGGAGGTAATAAAAAATGGCAATGAAAAGATTTGTGTGTCTAAACCAGTTCAGAAAATGAGACAGTTGTTACAGACATTGGAAATTGCTAAAAAGTTAGATATGTTTCAGGACCTAAGAAGCTATTTGTCCTTAATGTGAATGCTGCCAAACAACACATCCAATATGTTTGTAGTCCCCAACTCAGGAACGTTTTAAAATGCATGTCCTTGCTTTGAAGTGTCTGGGTAGTCCCACAGAGTCCTTAGGCAGGCATCTAAGCAGGTAAACAGCACAGGGACGCTCCACGGAGGCAAGGTGGTTCAAGCATGGTCTGGAAGAACTGTGTCAGACTAAAAGCCTTTCTTTTATTCTTCTTTCTTCTAAGAACGCATGATAGTATGTCTCTGCTAGACAACGCTGTGCTGTGGTTGGCATACAAGCTGTCACTGCCCCAGCTTGGCATGCTCACGTGCTGCCAGGCAGGGCACTGGGGGCTCCCCAACAGATACCTCAGGCTAATTAGAAACACTGCAACAAAACTAATGAAAATCATTGCTCCTAGTCGGGAGTCAGCTAGGTCATAGCTTGGTTTAGCATGTATTTGCAGGGCAAATAGAAACAGAAAGGACGAAATCTGTGGGACTTATACACCAGAAGAGACCAATGCAGACAGTGTTGGCTTTTTTTCTTCCTTTTTGTTCAATAAACAAGCCAAAAAACCCAGCAAACAGAACAACAGTGATTTTCATTCTAACCAAAATGATTAATTTTTTATTTGCATTTTGTTATTGTCTTTTCTTGCCAAGTGGATGAATTAACTCTGTCAGATTAAAAGTTTCATTTGGCTCCACATAAAAGCTTTTTTCCCCTTTAAAAATAAAAGTGGCTCATTTTCAAAGCAAAGAGTAATTTTGAAGTAGAAAATGGAAATATTTCTTTTTGCAAATATCACAACAAACACCTTAATTTGAAGATCCCTTGCTGTTGACATGGTTTCCCTGGCAAAACGATAGGCCAAGTTAAACAGTTCCAGGCAGCCCAAAACCATATTCATGGAACTTTTGCCTTGCTCTCCTCTTGAAGAAGAGCATTTAACCAGGGGAATTAAATGTGTGCTTAGTCTCTGCGTTGCCTTCAAAATTACTGAAGTCTTTTTAACTTTTTTGAATGTAGCCATGACCTAAGGATATTGCATGAGAGGAAGACTAAATGAGAGCAGATTTTCCCCTCAAGCCTCTTCTATAATTCCTTACAGGTAGGGATTAAAGAACTAGGATTACAAATGGGAGGCCTTCTGTCAGAGTTCCCACCAGGATCAACAGAAATCTTAGAAGACTTCACAGTCAAGCCTTCAGCTATATCTTCAGGTGTGCATTACCAAAAAAAAGCATACCAGTACTATATTCAGAAAAATTATAACAGTAGAAGAACAGTTGCGGTATACTCGTCTTACCTTGATTTAGCGCTAAAGCTGGAGCATAAATGACAATACCAGTGTATAAAGTCTAGAAGGGGAAATAAAGATATAAGATCAAAATAAATGTAAATTCCAGGAAAGGTGATAGCTTTTCAAGCATTTATGCAGTCTGTATTTCCTAAATTCATAACCGTTGAGAAATAATTCCAATTATTAGAAGATGAATGTCTGAGACTAATTGGCAGTGCAGTCTCACAGCACTAGTATTCTTAAAACAAATACTAGGGACTCTTGACACCAAATCCCTCTTCAGCTTCTCCTGGCTTTTATAATTAACTTATTTTATTGCTTTAAAACTGCAGTCATATGGCAGAAGCAAGAGCAAAAGGAAGTTGATGCGGTTTACATATGGTTTGCCAAGGTACCTATTACAATTTATTTCCTCAGTCTTGGGATCAATATGCCTCTCAGTATGCAACTACAACGCACGTGAGTAAGAACAAAAAAATACAGCGTGCGTTAGTCATTATAAGGAATTACACTTCTGTAAGATAAAGCCATGCATGATTATCAGCAGATTTGTATTTTCACCCAATACAGTAAAGATACAGACAAATCAAGGAGCTACTCCATACACTTTTGAGCACACAATGAGATTCATACATTGATATCCTCCATAATTTCTCTGCATGTATCTTTAAAACCTGTTTGCTTTTTTATCACCGTTATTACTGCCTTATACTGCTAGGACAAGTTCAGCTGCGACATGGTTCAGGGAAATACAGCTTGCAATGTGCTGATGACTTCCATGAAGGTCAGTGTACTTGATTCAAAGGGTCTAAATCACAGTCAGGTCCTGAGCGGACTTGTATAAACTTTCCATGACTGAACTCTTCTGACTCCCTGATTTACAGGAGTGGGACTTAGGCATGGAAAAGCAGCAGAATCAGATATACAGCATCAGCAAGCCTTTGACGTTCCTGTGAGTGTGAAGTCCGTCCTAGGCACAGGTGGTAAACCGGAGCAGGACGGCTAACTGCTGGATTACTCGCTGTGGCTTTAGAGTAGGTCAAATCCAGACCCTGTGGTGGATCTCTGCCACGTGGCCAGTGGTTACGCTGGGGAGACAGCCAAGAGGTAACTGCAGTGGTAGTCCAGCTGTGGGAGGAAATTAATATGGAGGTGCTGCTGCACCCAGCATGACCAAATTGTCCTGGCCCTTTTCTGTGCACCAGCTACAAGCATATGCCAGAAAGGATGGTGGGGCCACTGGGGAAATAGTTATTCCTACCTCTGTACTACTCCCTGCATGCACGTGCGCCTGTTTGTTTCTCTCTGTGCCACGAGTCCTCTCTAGGTTTTCATATGCAGGTTGTATGCAAAGTAAGTTGCTGGTCCTGACCAGTCCTTGGCGAATGCCCCCTCAGCACCGGTTGCAGTTGACAGCTACTGACACTTGTCAAGCCCCATCAATGCTCAACTTGCTGACCACACAGTGACTGTCAGTGTGGGCTGCTGAATCATAGAATAGTTTGGGTGGGAAGGGACCTTTTAAAGATCATGTAGTCCAACCCCCCCTGCCATGGGCAGGGATATCTTCCACTAGATCAGGTTGCTTAAAGCCCCGTCCACCTGGACTTTGAACACTTTCAGGGATGGGGCATCCACTACTTCTCTCAGCAACCTGGTACAATGTTTCACCACCCTCATCATAAAGAAATTCTTTCTTATATCCAATCTAAGTCTACCCTCTTTCACTTTAAAACTGTTGCCCCTTGTGCTGTCACTATAGGCCTTGACAAAAAGTCTGTCCCCATCTTTCTTATAAGCCCCCTTTAATTACTGAAAGGCCACAATAAGGTCTCCCCACAGCCTTCTTTTCTCCAGGCTGAACAACTCCAACTCTCTCAGCCTTTCTGCACGGGAGAGGTGTTCCAGCTTTCTGATCATTTTCATGGCCCTCCTCTGGATCCACTCTAGCAGGTAGCAGGTCTATGTCCTTCTTGTACAGGGCACGCCAGAGCTAGATGGTGGAGTCTTCAGGTGGGGTCTCACGAGAGTG
>VZTL01045424.1:381-16988 GCA_013400535.1 Scopus umbretta | reverse complement strand
AAAGGCACCACGGACAGCATTGCAGGAACAACATGATCAGAAATATCTGACAACAAAATAATACTATAAAAGGGGCCAGATAGACTACATTTAGCCTACTACCTAAATTGCATTTGCCTACTGTCAGTACACACAAAGCATAACACTTCGAGTCATAACTCAGAAAACAAAGATAGCAAATTATTTTCTATGTTGGATAGTTCAAATTGGGTTCACAGCTGCAGAACACCAACATTACAACAACGTATCACCTCCTTTGTAGTAAAGCGCACCTTCCCTGAAAGATCAGGTTTTTCTCATTAGTGAAAAACAAGCTGAAATATACTGCTGTTAACAGTTTAGTACTTCTGTCTACCACAGTCACCGACATTATCACACCTAATCCTCAGCAATGCACTTCATTGACTCTGGAGAAACAGAGCACTAACGATAATCATCCCCACTTCTGTAAAATTCCACAAACAGGGATTTTCCATCAGTAAGATATTTAATCAGAAACCCTTACTTGCCGAAATGAATACTTAAGCTATAGCTCGCAAGAAGAAAAAACTATCTGAAGACATGAATCCCTCCTGTGGAATATTAAATAACCTAGCAGTTAGGATGCTCAGCTAGGACACAGCGGACAAAGGTACAAACATCTTGCTCTTTCTCAGTAAATGGCACTAATTCATCAGAGGTGAATATAGTAATAATGAGCTACAAAACACTTTATGCAGAGTGGAACAGCTTAACCTCCGAGCTGGGGAGAGGCTTAAGCTGTACACGTCAGTTGTATGATGAAAAACAATGTTCCCAAAAAAATTCTCAAGCCAAATACAACCTATGTTATTATATGGTAGAAAGGCAGTACAAGGGGAGCAACATTTTAATGACAGTGACAATTATTTGTGGGGTTCTAATGAGCAACTCTTTTAAAGAACTCTTTTAAACTTTAACTTAACTTTAAACTCTTTCCTTTAAATAATTAAATAACTCTCTGCTTTAAACTTAAGCTGGTCATATCATGATTCAGTTCCTTTGCAGTGTTTTACATGACATTTTAAAATCTAAACTGCCACTGCAAAATTATAATTTTCGTTGTCTTGTTTTTTCATTGTCTTGTTCCCCTGTGTGAGTCATTCCACTGACTTCAGGAGCAAAATCTGCATGACTAATATCTGTATGAAGAGCTTAAACTGGCCTTTACTGCTTCATTTATTTGACATGCATACGTATTTATGTGTATTTTACTATCCTTGCATGTATTAATATAATACTGTGGGCATACCTTAAATGGAGTGCATAGGATTCTATCTATATGCTAGAGAAAGGAGAAAATTTGCAATGATCTTGCCAGTCATTTCTCATATAGAGTCCAGTCTGCCAATGGCGAGCTGTCTGCTGCACGACAATACTTCCAGCACAGAAACTCCATTTCAAACAGATTCCAACAATTCTGCTGGGACTATAATAATGTAGAATTTCATTATGATGCTTTTGAAACGACATCAAGTGCAGCAGTCTTGAAAGTTACACTCTGTCAAGCAAGTTAATCACATATCCACGTATCAGAGTTACATGCTTCTTTACATTGTTCTGCCCACATTAAAAAAAAAAAAGCCAGAAGGGTGATTTAATCAAAAAGTTAGAGTATTCCAAGGAACACCTTGGAATATCTACCAGGGAACATTATGGAATATCTACCAGGGAACCATCCTGGCTTCCCAGCTGGTAAATGACATTTCATAGACTAAAAGGGCTTTATGAGAGCTTTCTGGTTGCTGTGGGAGACTGCAGAGAATGATTTTAAGCTGACACATGTTCTAAGCCTACTCTAATTTCCATCACCAGCTATCTGTAGCTGAAATCAAAATGAGAGGAGGTAGACATATCATGCTAAGTCAGCTGTCTAAGCACCCCTGCAACAGATTAACGGATTCATCTTGGTATTGCTCCTTAGATATGTATGACTGGAGCATAACTATTCAGAAAGCTAGACTGTGGTATGGCAACAGCTATTGATTTGCAGGACTAAGTGCCACGTTTTCTGATGACCCTCTACGATAAAAGTATACCCATTTGTACAAAGTCTGCTTTAAGAAACTGCAAACTTTGCAGGAAAAGCATGGGCACCATGCAGTTTCAACAGTTTCATGCTTTACAGTAACATTCATACATGAAGACAAATTTTGTTAAAGACTGCATTCACCTGACTGATTTGTGTTAATGGATCCATAGCTCCTCTTTTTGGCAAGCTTGGGAGATGCATGCAAAGAAAAGAGTTCACTTATTCAATTAAATATAGATTTCAGGAAGCAAATTTAGGTACATTTTCGACAAGTTTCTGCTCTTTTAGGATCACCAAAAATGCCATGCTTTTCTTGGATTTTTACAGTTTTCAGAAAGAAAGCCGAACCAGAAGCATTTTCTATTTTCAGTCTTGAACAAGACTGAGTAACACATCAAGAAATGATGAAACCACCATATCTATGTTTCTTCTCAAGGACACTTGAGAAATCTAATCAGCTTATTGCTACATACTGTCAGGAAAATGGAGCATGGTGCCCTCTATTGAGCAAAAAGTGTGTAATAGTCCTACACAGATTTTTCCTCACCCTGAAAAGCTAGTCTAAAGCTTGGCTGTTAACTAGGTGGCAGTCTGAAAGATTGGCTGCTTGTAAACACAGTGCAGGGCAAGGAAAATTTCAGAGTGGCAGCAGAGATAAATATATCCTGGATTCAGATAACCATGTTCACAATTACAGCAGTGTGCCATGTCACTCAGGATGCTGTACTACAGTGGCCGAGGCAGAAGCAGTTTCATATAACTGGTTACTTAAAGGATGGAAATGCCATTCTCCAAAGCAGAAGTATCAAAAAAAGAAAAAAAAAAAAAAAAAAAAGGAGAACCTCTATACGTGATTGCCAGGCACTTAGCAGAAGGGAAATAACATGAATTCTGTCAAATCAAAGGCTTGAAGTGCAGTAGATTTAGGAACTACTCTGATTATCAGAAGTAGAAACTTTAGGAGGCTGTCTTCAAACAACTTTTTGAACACTCTGGGATGGCATTTCAAAGTATTTATATTTCTTTTTTGCTAACACAATTTGCTTCAGTACCATTTGCATGTTCTCTCTTCCTGCAAATAATATAAAAAAAAATAGCAAAACAAACACCCTGTCCTACATAATGAGTGCAGGAAAATCTGCTTGGTCTTCATAATAGGCTAGATTCCATTATATTCAAGCCAGGACCACAATAAAACGCTTGCTTCTGATCTATAGTATAGCCATCACATAGTGAGCACATGGGACTCAAGCTAGATAGATTGGCAGTACAGCAAAAAGGGTGTTAGGCAAAACGAGGTACAAGAAACTGGTGGGGAAAGATCCCCTCTATGGAGGCAGAACAGGAAATCTGCCCCAAATCTCTGACTTGGACAACGGCATTTTGGAAAATATTGGTTCATAACTTTTATATTGAAAAATCAAAGCAGCCTAAAGTTGGTCGGCCTGCCAATGGGAGCTTGATGCATAGAAGCATTTGGCTAGTTGCAGCACCTCCCTGCATGCAAGTTTCATACTGTTTGCTTAAAACTAGTTCAGCAAATAGCTATTCACTTTAAGGTTATTCTTTATTCTAGAAAGACATTACTGCTACTTTAAAATTTGTTTCACTTTAATATCTTACGTAAACATTCCATAAAATATTTACTTTATAAAACACAAACCAGACATAAGCAGGTGTGATAAGAAAATTGGTAGTATAACACCTTGTATGTATTAAGCACTCATCTTGTTCTCTAATCCCCTTAACGACTGACTCGCACACAATGGATTATTCCAGAGACATCTTCCTACAGTTGCTTAGTTATACCCCTTTATGCACTGACAATACTCCCAAGTGCCTCCAGAAATGTAATTTCTTACCAAATAGGCCTGGAAGCCTGAGTAGTACTCCTCCCTAAGGTTGGTGTGTTGAGAACCTAATGCAGAACAAATTCTAACCTGAAAACTTTTCTCTCTGGGTTTGGTTCCTTCCAGCATTATTGCTCCTAGCATCGTACCTACATTCCTCCATTCACATAAGTCACTCTTACCTCTACTTCATCTGAAATGGGAAAATGAGCTGCCAATATTGCAGTGAGTCAACAGGACCCAATTAGCATCTCTGTAAGCCTTCTATCAGCTACCACCTGGGAAAATCAGGAAAAGAAGGTAGTTGCACTCATATTGACTTGGGCATTTTCTTGCCTCTTATTTAACTGTTCTTATCCAGTTTACCTGATAGGAAAACAAAGTTAATGGACCTAGAATTCCCATAAATGTAATAGGGATAATGAGTAAGCGAGACTGCATCTATTTGCCTGTAACTCAACCATTCCATCTCATTCTGTCAAATACTCAGTACTAAATAATCAGCTTAAGGGTTGTTTTTGTTGTTAGTGGTGTTGGGTTGTTGTGTTTTTTAATTGGAGGCATGAAGAAGACTCCATTTTTGACACCCAGAAACAGAAACTCCAAAGAAAGTGGTGAATCGAAGGCTTCGGTCTCAGTCTCCATTTCTGATTTCTCTGTTCCTTTCTCCATTCTCTAACAGTTTAGCTAGTCCAATAATTAATTTGTGTGCTTTCTATTACTAAAAAAAAAAAAAAAAGCAAATCATTAAGTATTCTCTATGATAGACTGCCCTATGCTCTGAGTAGGAGTCTGTTCCTCAGATGATCTCAAGAGGTCCCTTCTAATGTAAATTATTTTCTGATTCTATGATCATACCCAAACATCATGTCTGATTTGTGATGAAAAAGTCTGTTTAATCATCTTCCTTGCATATGAGAACCTGTAGCCAAAGGGAAGGAAATGAGAGGAGACATCACTCATGGAACACAAGGGGAGACATACATAATAAAAGAAGAAAAAAGAATATATGGAGGGCTATGTCTGCATAATGTTGCTCCTGAAAACACAGATAGGAAACGTGGGCTCCATGAGACCCAGAGGCGCAACTCGGAGTACTTTTGTGTCACCTACGTGGCATGGTATACAAGAAATAATATTTTTGCTGGACAAGCCTGGATAGACAGGTTTCAAGCTCATGCAGAAGAGCTCCAGGGTAATCAGAGTGTATATGAAGGATCTGTGATATAAATTAATGAATGAATCTTTAGCATGTTACAAAGAAAATGCTTGGACACAGCCTAGAAATCAATGACAAGGAGATGGAAGATTCCATAGTAAATCTCAGGTTATACACCTCACATACAAAGGCTGATGATTATGTTAGTAATAAAGATTAGAAGATAAACTTTAAAAGCTGTTTTTTTTTAAAGCTGAGATAATGTCACTTCAGTCAAGCAAGGATTTTGCATTAAAAGGTGAAAGCAAATCGGTTTGCATGAGTTTGCAGTTATCCACAATCAAAAATATTCATGACATGTACACTTAAATGATATCATGAATGTTGTTTTAATACTGTGAAATTTTGCCTTACATTAAAAATCCATACAACACCACTAATTAGAAAAAGCCATGTTTGCACTAGCTGTAGTACATATGATTTTAAGGAACATCATGCTTGTTCATGGTGTATCTAAAAAGACTGCCAACTGACTGCTGACAGTGCAATCTTACGGTCTTGTTTTTATAACTTAAGTTACAGAATGCAGCCATTTGCCAAGTGTTGTGGTAAATTAACAGCAAAGTAGTATTTGCCAGACAATCTCTGTAATGACCTCATTTTGACAATGCACCACAATGTATGTTTAAATTTTTTTTAAAAAATTGCACAGTTGGGCTTTGAACGTAGAGGACGACCATATTAACCACAGTCTAATGCCTTAGCTGCTTAGTTGCTGAGCAAATCCTACTCAGACCAAGTGTTGTATTCATCATTTAAGAAAGCAAAGATCCCTCATAAATAATAATGTCTAAAGTGATTGAGGTAATTCAAATTTCAGCAAAAACAGTAGTATTTTTGATGTTGTCCTATGTAAATTGAGAGTATCTCAGAACAAAAATACACTCATGCCTCTTATAAATCTGTTGAAGGAAGACATGGCCTAGAATAAAAACTAAGGAAGAATAGCAGGAATAGGAAGGTAATAAATTTGTGAAGCCCACACCTAAAGAGTCTTCTGATGCCTTAGATATTAATGATGAAGACAGAGAGGCTGGAAAAGACCCTTTTCAAAGAGAAAAAACAAACTGAACGTTGATCATTGATAACCAGGCAGTACTAAGAAGTTAAGTATTCCAAATAATGTGCAAAACAGACAGTGGAAGCCTCCAATGGTACCTCAGACACGTGAGAAGCACTCTTGTCAACATGCATGAACCAACCAATGAGACAGCTCAAAAAGGGTAGGGTCACCAATGAAGAAGGTGACATTTCTGCATCACCAAATGCAATACAAATGCCACTTATACATCAGAAAAAAGGTCTTGTTTACTACCTTGGTCTTTTATGGACAGAATTCTTTACCCAGCACTTGCTGGGTAAAAAACTAGCTGGATGGCTGGGCCCAATGTTAAATGGGCATTAACGGAGTGAATGGTGAATAGAGTTCAATCTAGTTGGTGGCTGGTGATAAGTGGTGTTCCCCAGGTTCTGTATTAGGTTCAGTCTCTTTAATTTCCTTATCAAGGGGGTTGAGTGCACCCTCAGCAAGTTTGCAGATGACACTAAGCTGGGTGAGCCCGTCNAAGTTCCTGACAGGAGGGTGCAGTGAGGAGGGTGTTGGCCTCTTTGCCCAAGTAACCAGCGATAGGACGAAGGGTAAAGGCCTCAAGTTGTACCAGGGGAGGTTTAGATTGGATCCTAAGAAAAATTTCTTCACTGAAAGGGTTGTCAAGCATTGGAAGAGGCTGCCCAGGGAGTTGGTGGAGTCCCCCTCTGTGGAGGTATTTAGAAGACGTCTAGTTGTGGCACACAGTGACACGGTTCAGTGGTGGACTTGGCAGTGTTAGGTTAAAGGTTGGACTCGATGCTCTTAAAGGTCTTTTCCAACCTAAATGATTCTATGATGCTATGAGGGCAAATAAAATTACTTCCTGTTCATATTCATTGGAATGAGAAGAAAACACTGTTTCTTTTAATTTTTTGTTTATTTCCTCCACAGTATTTCATTGTTCAATTACTTAATTTTCTTTCAAAGAAAGCACATCTTTAGCAGAGAAAATTAAATAACTGTATTCTCTTTTATAAATTGCTTGCTTTTATAGCACAAGGTAACAATGTTATCTTATTTTCAATCTTTTTATATTAGTATCTGCTCACCATCAATTTTTTTATTAAAATGCGGGTCAAGGAAAAAAAGCAAGTAAAGAACACAGCATAAGCATTAACAACACTTACAAAGCTATTTGATGGCCTAAAAAGATTAAAGAGCTACACTTAGTATACAGAACTGAACAAACTGCATATCTAGGATTTTTTGTTCTATCAAATTGCTAGTGCTTTAGGTTGCAATCTGGGGTAGAGTAAGAGATGATCCAGGATCTTCTCTCCAGCTGAGAGAACAAAACCTTGTCACTGGCTTCTCAGAAGGTTTTTTTATATTGCTTAATGTTCTCTAGAGCTGGTTATTTATCACTGCTGCTTTAGAGATGAAGTTGGTTCTGATTTTACATAGTAAAAAAATAGCTGCTGAAATGCATGAAGGTAGGTATTTCTGTGTGTGAAACATTTTTATAACAGTTTTCTGTTATTTGGGGGAGGGACTTGAGGAGGCTTGGCAATATCTGAATTATGCCTAAGGGCAGACTTCATTAATTTGCACAGGAAACTAAAAGCCCCACTGCAAATTAACTGAGATTGTCAATTTAAATAGTAAAGGAAAAAGCGAGTACACGTGAAAAACAAAAAGGTCTAGAATGTCAGGGTATCTCAACATGCTCTATGTTTTAGAAACTTACAGAATGTGTTATATCATTAGTAATACTTTATAAATTTTATAAAATATGTAAATAAAAATATATAAATAACTTTATATGTATAAAAATATTTTATATTTCTATTAACTCATGGAAGCTATTATAGCATATAATTCAGACTTTTGCTAAGCAGTCTCAAAACTATGCTTGATTACTCTCTTTAAATATTCATCAAAGTGGGAAAAAGAAGTCTTTTAAACGCAAATAATGCTTTGTGTATGGAGAACGTGTGGTTAAGGTGCCAGTCTGAGGTCTAGGAGTTCAGCAAACTGCCAGTGTCACCACAAATGCCCTGTGTGACCTTAAGCAGGTAATGTAATATTAAAAAACTAAAAAACAGATTGCAGCCCTAAAATGTAGCTGCCTGGATCTTGTTCTGGGCCCCTGCTTTGAGCTAGGAGTCTGACCTCTCTGTCTGAGAGGCAGCTCCAACTAGAGAAGCTACAAACAGGTCTCCAAGGTGGACAGTCAAGAGAGAAGACAGTAAGAACATGCGGTACATACAGAGCCATGCTGAGGTGGGTCTTGGTCTCATTGCTGCCACAGTCTCCTGTGAATGTATTTCACAGCCCCCAGCATTTTGAACACAGCTGGACAAAGCAGGAGTTCCCATCAACAGGGAACACAGAAGGGAGAAACCTTCATAAAAACTTGTCTCAGGAGTTAGGCTTGCAATTCAGAGTTGCAGGGAGGTGTTGAAATTGGATTAGGGTTCACAGCCAGAAAACTTCTTCTGGACTTTGGCAGGAGATTTATCTTTTTCTTTTAAAAACCACGAATGTTTCAGATGGTAACAATGCCCTTCCTTTGCACAACAGGTCAGTGGTTGTAAGATCCACCTGAGAAGTGGAAAGGCTTGGCTTCCATGCCCTCCTCAACCTGCGGGTTGGCGTCGGGGGCAGACCCACATCTCCGAACTCTAATAACGCTATAACATAAGGCTCTTGTGCAGCCTTTCAAGCAGAAATCAGAACCGGGATCTCCTCTCTTCTAAATAGGTGCCCCAATCATTTAGCCACAGAATCATGCTCCCTCTTGCTCCCTCTCTTTGACCTAAGGAATTTTGATATACTTTTTTCCGAGCTGGCACAGCATCAGAAGGTGAAGTGGAGGGAGCCTCCCACCCAGACTAGCCTATAGCCTGGTAGTCAGGTCCCAAGATTAAATGAACCATCTTTATTCAGGCTCAGAACAGGGCATGCTGAAACATTTCAGTTAGGGTGTGTAGTTTATGTGGGACTGTATCTCCATATTAAAGTTTCATTCTTAGGAAACCATAGCTGACTGTCAACAACACTCTCAAATCCTTACCTGGCAAATGCTTTTGTGCTCCTGCTTTTAAAAAAGCCACACCATAAATGTATTGGCACACAACCTCTATTCAGTTGTGAGAAGTTAAAACCAGATTAATAGATCTGGGAGAAAAAAAAAATTGAGCTTTATATGTGAGGTTAGTACACACTTTTTCAGTGTGGGTGCTATGTATAAAATATTTATCGTTAAGAAAGAGTGATGAAAAACCTTGTCAGCCAGTCTGATACTACCCTGCCAAGGTCACTATATATTGCTGTTCTGAAAGGCTGTGACTGAATCCAAACAGATTATAAAAATGAACCTGTTCATTGACAGGCATATGGGGAAGAGGAAAGAGAAATCGAAGAGGCATCCGTTGCAATAGCAGCAGTGGGACATCAGCATCTTTGGCGCTGCCCTGTCCTCACAGTCAAAGCTTGCTTGGCAAAAGCCATGGAATGCAGCACTGTTGACAAGTCCTTCCACAACAGCAGTACTCGGAATGGAAAGGGAGATAAGCTGAGAACTGGCACGTTCTGTCTATGGCAAACATGGCTGAAATGTTAGCTCATGTGGCAACAGTTTGAAAAAATAGGAGCTGGTATGCTAAATCCTAGTCATGTTGGCTGGTGAATACTTCTTGAGGTTTAAGGTGTGGCAACTTTTCTTTACAGACTCATTGGCACATGCACACTGAGCCTTATTACCTCTCATTTACTGGAGCTGGCACACCTTGGGGGTTTTTTTTGTTGTTTTTTTTTGTTGTTGTTGTTTTTTAAAGCAAGAACTTGAATCATAAGAAGACATGATGGGAGATGTCAAGTCGGAGGCACATATGTTTGAAGTTTATGAAAAAAGAAACCAAAGAGTCAAAATCAGATCACTGTATCTCTGCAGCACATGCTGAGTGAAAAACTCAATGAGAAAAAGGTTGAATCTGAGAAGGGAAAGAAAGATCAGACATAAAAAAATACATGTTTGTAGGTTCCCCTTTAAACCAGATCCCCAGCACAACCTCTTATGGGTAACAAAAATTTCTATATCCTTCATCCCTTTTGGTATGTTAACACAGCCATGTTACAGTGCAGTAGAAACTTTCTTTCTAGGCTTACCTTCTTCCAATTTTCTTCTAAATTATATTCTGTCTTTTCCAATCTGGACATCTCCACCAAAGAACCCCTCCCAGTCTCCTCATATACTAGTAACAATCCACATGCAAAGAATGAATCAGAAAAATGCACTTAAAATTCTTTGGCAGAAGTAACAGCTGATAATACCCTGTCAAGCAAGCACCTGGATAATTTCTAAGTTTCTTTGACATCTGTGGGTCACAATCAGTCACTAAAAAGACAGACTTTTATGTAGACCTCATGAAAAAAATAACTTTTTTTGGGGAAAAGGAAAAAATAAGATGAAATAAAATCATATTTCATATTAGGACTAACCTAAAGACCATTTGAAGTGCTTTCAGCATGCAAATGAAAGGAAAAGCACGAGAAACCTGCAATAGAAGCAACAGCTCAGGAGATGTAACTGCCTGCTAAGCCATTCTCCTTTATCCCAGAGGGATACCTCAACCAACAAGTCTCTGCTTATACTGCATAGGGATCATATTAGTCTTTCCAGATTCAGCTTCCATTTTTTAATAACATTCAGTAGAACCAGTTTAGCCCCTCTCTCTCTCTTTTTCTCTGTAACTTTGGTCAGAAATAAATCCAAGCTTTTCATTTTAAAAATAAAACAATGAGATAAGTCTTCAGAAAATGTCTCACCAGCTCTAATTTTAGTGAAGATGTATACCAAGACATTAAGAAAAAGACATTAAGAGGCTTTTTTTTTCCACTCAAATATACAGGAAGGCTTATTGTTAATGTAATTCCTAAATAAACATTATATTCACTTTAAGCCTACGTTTACTAAGCAATTACAGAATTATTTGCAGGTTTCAGAAGGAGTGAGAAAAATCTGCAGGTGATAATACCATGTTTGGTATTTTTGCTATTCCATGTTTTGATAGACAAGTTTGGAAAACAGGGTGCAGATCTATTTCTACCATCTGGTACTAAATAACCAAAGAATAAAAATATAATTTTGTGACCTTCACTATCCAATACGAATTGCCTGAGAAAACATAAGAAGGAAAAATATCACTGTAACATCCACTAAAACAAGGCAAAGTAAAGGTTAAAGTAGTAGTGAAGGCAAAAAAAAAAAAAAAAGAAAAAAGCCCTGGAGAGTCAGGTGTATACTACTTTTCAGGCAGAAGTAGACCTTGAAAAAGAAAAAAGAAACCCCTTCATTGCTGTTCCTTAAGGCAGAATTAAGCGAGATTCAGGGAAGAGATTTTGTAATCCTTGGGCAGAGGAAGACTGAGGGAAATCAAGGCAATAGTGACAGAGCCAAACAAACTACTGTAGTATTTGAAATTCCAGAAATATAAAGAGTAAAAAGTGGGTTAGCTTCTACTGATAAATTACAGATTTCTTTACTGAAGCAGAAAGTGTATTTCTGTATACTGCAGTGCGCATGTCCAAATGCAGGGCCAAAAATTTGGTAAGAAAATTCTGTTGACCTTATTTCAAGAAAATGGTGTTTGGGTAAATTTGTTCACTGATACATATGAAATTTAATCATACATAAGATATTAATAAATTCATGAGCGTGATTTTTGTCCTTTTTTTCTAGGCATTTGAAATATTAGTCAGAACATGTATCACATACATAAAACTCACTCACATTATAATTTTACTGGGAAGACTGTTAACTTCTAGAAAGGAAATGTAATATACTTGGCACCAGGAAGATAATTCTTATTCTGTTGGGAATAGTTGCTTAGGACAAATGCCTGTTCCTGCAATATTTCAGTGCTGTTATAGTTGTGTGTTTGGACAGGAAACCTTACTATGATGCTTCTCTCCTTCCTAAAAACTGTTTTTTCTTCAACCAAAATATCAGCTGCAAGATGGTGGAAAATTAAAGATTAGAAAAATAGTAAAAATTTTGAAAATACTTTCCTCCTTAGAATCATATGAAGCTAGACCATATGAAAATAATGGGAAAAATATTCATACAAATGAAAAATCAATTAAACTTTACATCTGCTGCAGTGCATACAGTTTGCATTTGTTAAAGGTAACACGAAGTTATAATTTCCTTTCTAATTCTTAGTTACTACCTTTGATTATTGAAATTGTATTGGGAAGGGGGTGCTAAATTGTTCCCAGGCTGCCAGTAGCTCCAGGTGTATGCGGTGGGTTGACCCCAGCAGCAACTAAGCACTGCAGGGCCGCCAGATCACTCTCCCTGCCCCATTGAGATGGGAGACAGAATCGGGAGAGCAAAAGCAAGAAAACTCATGGGTCAAGATAAAGAGATTTTGGTAAGTGAAAGAAGGAAGGAGTAAAAAGAAGTGATACAAAAGCAACCACTTACCCCCTCCCACAAGCAGACAGATGCCCAGCCAGTCTCCATGCAAGGCCAACCCTCCAGCCCTCAGTTTTTATTTCTAAATATGATGTTATATGTTATGGATTATCCCTTTGCTCAATTTGGGTCCACTGTCCCAGCTGTGTCCCCTCCCAGCTTCTTGCCACACGCAGCCTACTCGCTCTGGAGGCAGAGTGGGAAAGCCTCCACGCTGCGCAAGAACTGCTCAACAACAGCCAAAACACTGGTCTGTTATCAACACTACATTATAGAGGCTGTTATGAAGAAAATTATTTCATGTTGACCACACCCAGTATAGTATACTGAAAAGTAAACCAAGAGAAAGAAAAAAGCACATTAGAAGTATGAGTCTTATTTGAGCTGTACAAACACATACACAAAAATGCTTAGTCTTTTACACAATCACAGTCAAAACTCTGCTTCGCAAAAACACCGTAAGATAAGAACATCAGATACATCTATAGACAGACTTTTTTCAATCTCACTGTATATTAAATTAGAGAAGTAGCCCAATTTTCTAGAAATCAGGCTCAACAGTTTAGAAGTTACCTCTGGGTAGAACTAATTGGGTTGAGTTGAATGCTACACTAACATAGCTGTCTGGTTTGCAAGTCTAAACCAGGGTCAGTTAGTGGTAACTTCAAGCTCTTTGTATTTTATAGTGTTATAATGCGTAGCCCAAAGGACCCACTGTGCAGATTTAGGAACACAGTTCCATTAACCAGCCTGTCAAAGGGGAAGCTTAGGTAAGATCTGGCTCATGTGCTGCAGAACTCTACATGGGAGGAGTACCACTAAAGAGTGATTACACTATCAAAACAATCAACAAAATTCAACTCCATAAAAGTGAAAAAAGGACAAAAGCAGGCACAAATATAGCTCAGAAATTAGGTGTGAGGACTTACTTTACTGACAGTCCCTTGATATACTTTAGACAGAGTTGTAGGCTTAGGTTACATGTTCTATTTGTCCCTATTTTTGAAGGGAGACTTATGCATCTATACGGTTGAAATAAAAAGATTCTCTTAAATCATGGTCACCTGCAACAACATACAATTATATTATTTAGGTAACGAACTTCGTAAGAGTAATCAAAGAACAAAATCTGCATGCTCAATTTTTTAAAACTTCTACATGGTTCATAATCAAAAGCAAGCAGGTTAATAAATGAAGAGAAAACCAGTATTATTTTATACTTAATACTGACTATTAAGTAAAAAACCCAAACAAACAACTTGACATTGTACAGCCTTTCTTGTGTCTAACTTTCCAGCTGCTAAAGAAGAACTGAAAGTTATATCACTTTTGCTAAAAACTTTTTCATTCTCTTATGGTTTCCCAACAACAAATGTGATAGTCAATAAGGAAAATTTTCCAAAAAGAGAAATCACTGAAATGTAGACAGTTTAGGGGTAAGATTACATCCTCTCTCTCCAAGCTGCTACTGCTTATTAATTTCAGATTTACTACTCTGATCAGTCTTCAGGTCTCCTCAAAATACCAACCTCCTACCCTACTGCTACTGGCTGCAGTATCTCAGTTTAAACTACACATAGTCCTAATGTTCTCTCATCAGAGCTTATTAGGTATTCAAAATGTGCCTGAACTGTGCACGCCACATTCATCCACACAATTACAGCAGACCAATGGGACAACACAAAGGAGAAGGCTTGTTTACCATGAAACAAAGTTGTTTTGGACCTGAATGACATCCTGCTGTGATGTTTCATGGGAAAGGAGAAGACAAGTTGCTCATGCTCACCACCACAGAGAATGCATTTGTAACAGAGCACATTAAAAGGACTCCCACAGCATCAAATAATACTAAGTAGAGTACGGTGCCCAACAACTGGCAAACATCATTTTAAGAGTTAACAAGGGCTACTGGTTGAATAAAAAGAACATAACAGAGTTAATTAGCTTAGCTAAATCCAAGCAGTTTGTGCTGGGATTAGTGTGGGAAGTAACGGGAGTTGCAGGGAGGTATCAGAAGGAGAAAGGTTTTTATGAGAGAGCAGCAGAATGTCAAATTAAAGCATTCAGCATACAGTCAGTGCTAAGGACTAGATAAGAAGAGGTCATGGATGGTAATGATCAGTGAAGGAGTGAAATGGGCTTAGAGTGACTACTGAAGGAAGAAAGCAAAAAGAAATCAAGCAAATACCAAATTTCAATATAGCAAGTATGGGAAGCAGAAGACGACGGCACGGAGAGATGGCTATAATGAGCTCGAGCATGACAGGAACCATGGTTAAGCAGCAGCTTATCAAGGTTTAAGGAAGAAAGGGAAACAAGGAAAATTTCTGTAAATACTGTGGAAGGAAACCTATTGGTCTCTCTGCTTATGAAACAATTTTTCTTTAACCTGGCAAAGAAAAGTAATGGGGCTATTCTGGCCTCTGCACTTTGAATCACTGTAGTACAATTCAGAGGAAAATGTCTATGCCTTATGAATCTGGAAGGCCTACAAGAGGCTAAATAACTAGATTAACTATAGCATATGTAATCAGAATCTTAAGAGAAATAGGAGATGACATTTCTTCAATATAAATCCATCTTGGAACACACTTGAAATACTTTGAAAAAAGTTGGCATTGCAAAAATAAGAAGCAAAGACAGTCTCCTGAACAGGTGAGATTTTGGGAGTAAATTGGAGAAAACTCAAGAAGGCCCTAGAAAGGCACAACCAGTAGGTTCCCACATTAGTTAATGCTGTTACAGAAAAGATACAATTAAAAAGTGTTTTTAAATATGAATGGATTCTGTAGTCTGTCATTTTGTGTAGCTTCTTTTTGTTGTAAGTTACAGCAGTGCTTATGTTTTCACATTACTCTAGTCTGTCTCAGCTAGGTTAGTCTAGCTTGTCTGGTTTAGCTAGTCTCTGTCTTTTGCCCTCTCTTTTCTCTTTAACTGTATCTATGTATATGTATCTACCTCATATATATATGTATATATACACACAGATATGTATGTATATATCTACGTGTATATATACGTATATATACACACAGATATGTATGTACATATCTACGTGTGTTTATACAGAGGTCACTTTTTAGTCTAGTGCAGTTCAGACATGCTTAAAATATGGAGAGTTTTATATACTTTATACCTTTATACTTTATTTTGCACTCACACAATGATCCCTGAGAATGATATTAATTCACTGAAGATCCTCAAAACACCCTTAATACAAGATCCACCATCAGTATATTGCAGTCAGATTTTCCCAGTCTGAAATAGATTCCAGAATTAGAATCTCCCATCTTGAGATGTTTATTCCTAAGCAGGCCTGATGGAATAAATAAACTGACTCAAACAGTAGCTTGTAGTAAGTGGAAAAGTGACAGAAATTGATTCTTGATTCTTGATATAGCCCGTGTCTTTAGAAACATAAAACTTTGGTCAGATGAAAACTACTTCTTAATAGCCATAATTCAGAAAATTTGTAAAAGAAGGGCAAATTTTCTATATTTTGGAAAAAATATTTCAGTAATACCATCTTTACCAATCGAGCTCTAAGTATACTTAGGATGATTACAGCTGCAAAAATTCTCAACACAAACAGTGTTAGACGTCAAAGATTTTTCTTCCCAATCCTACAATATTACAATAGCAGTTGTCCAACATCAAGGGAAGAACAGCAATGCCAGCTTTGTATCTTAATTCTTCCTTCTCTATTAACTAAACAGTGCAGCAAATGCACTCACTGTTAAATACAGAAGTACCTGGTTGCCCTGTTTCTCATACTGGGATTGTATCTGCCATTGGTCCATTGTGAAAACCAGTACTGTTTAACGGGACACTCTTATCATGTCAGGAAATTGCCACCTGGTATTAAGGCCCACAGAACAAATAAACATCACCTTAATGTCACACAATAATTTCAAAGAGGACAATGGAAACTGATGAAGCTTAAATTGTTTCCAGCCCTTCTTCTATAACCTGAAAGC
>VZTL01045423.1:0-14559 GCA_013400535.1 Scopus umbretta | reverse complement strand
CTTGCTGCACTTTCAGGTAAAGGTGAAGACACACAAGTGCAGTAATCATAGGTGCCAAGTGGGAGCTGATTGCAAGCTGTACTGTTAAATTCAGCAGGTGAAGTTTATTCTGCAGCCAACAGATATGCACAGCACAACAAAAGCCTGAAGACCAAGCTGTACATGCAGCAAAGCATATGCCTGGGCCTACTATGTGTAATGCTACATGGATCACTAAGTCCTAAGTGTCTTCAAGCCAGGTTTACTACACACTACCATACACCAAACATGAGGTTGTGTGAAAGTATGGCTATACAAATAGTACAGATACAACAAGAATAACATTTTCTGTAAACGTTAAGATTGTGATAGAATAAGGAAGTCAGACTATTTCTTCAACAGGTGTTTTAGCTCTCCTTCAGCTGTGTATGTAGGGATTTAGCCACCTGATTTTCTGTTATATCCATGGTTCCTACATGGTTTTTGAAAATACTAGATAAAATTTTTAGCATTTTCAAAAGGAAATTACCCATCAGCCAAGTTTCTACTATGACTTATTATATTGCTGTCATAGCAGACTAATTTACAGCCAGGTGTAGTTCAGTCACCAAATCACCCTCATGAAAGAAGGAGACATTTCCACATAGAAACAATGATATGCTTTCTTCCTTGCCAGACTTCAGTGCAGCGATACAGTGATGACTGAGTCAGCAATGAACAAGTTGTAGTGATCTTAGTCAACTACATTTCAAGAAGAAAGCTTCACACTGCTGTCCACGTTCCTCTGTATCGTTAGTCTAGGAAATTATTGGTGTGCAGAGCAGCTTGTACTTATGATCTTTCTCAGAATCTCTTTCACCTCCTTGTTTCTCAGACAATAGATTAGAGGGTTCAGTGCTGGAGTGAATACAGCATAAAAGACAGACACTATTTTGTTGAGGTTGAATGGACGGATCCTCCTGGGCCTGGCATACATGAAAAGAGTAGCTGAGAAAAAGATAATGACTACAGTGACATGGGAGGTACAAGTGGAAAAGGCTTTTCTCCTTCCCTGGACTGAAGGCATACACAAAATATCTGACAAGATACAGCAGTAGGAGAAAACAATGATCAAGAGAGGTACTAGCAGAATCACCAAGGCTAATGCAAAGTCCACTGTCTCTGCAAGGGACATGTCAGTGCAGGAAAGGTTCAGGACTGGAGAGATGTCACAAAAGAAGTGGTTTATGACTTGCGGACCACAAAATGTGAGGCGTGAAATAAAGGACACCTTGACCAAGGAAATGGAGAAGCCTCCTGCCCATGAGAGAATTGACAGCTGAAAGCACAACTTGTGGGTCATGATGGCTGGGTAGCGCAGAGGATGGCAGACAGCCAAATAGCGGTCATAGGCCATTACAGCCAAAAGGACACATTCAGTGCACATAAGGGAGATAAAGAAGTATAACTGGGTCATGCAGCTGGAGAATGAGATGGTCATGCTCTGTGACCAGAACCCAAACAAAAGCCTAGGCAATGTTACCGAGACATACCAAATCTCCAGGAAGGACAAATTCCCCAGAAAATAATACATGGGCTTTTGGAGGCGATGGTTCCTCTTCACCACAAAGATGATGATCGCATTCTCAGTGATTGTCACCATGTAGGTGACCAGAAAGACCAGGTAAAGTAAGGTCTGGACCTGCAGCCCATAGGAAAATCCCAGAAGAATGAACTCATTGATAGCAGTTTGGTTCTTCATTCCATATTGTGTGCCCATAGCTATCCCTGCAGGTCTCAAAGCAGAAGAAAAAAACAAATGTAAGGGTTCCACAAAAACAAGTTTGTGTGAAGAATTAGGGCACTTAGTAAACTGTTTCCTGTGGGAACTTTGTAAAAAGTAGAAACAATATTTCTTACAAGAAAGAAAGTGAGAGGGACGAATGTCTTTTTCCAATGACTTGTTAGTTTGCTTTCAATAGAAACACTGGAAAAACAAACAAAACCTTAGCAAAAAAGCTCCAGAAGAATTCTGTATTTTACACCATTTTTCTGAAGAACACAGAAGCTCTGGCTGCTGACATTCACATTGAAAACAGCATAACAAAAGTTCAGGTAGTATACAGATAAAAAAAGGCTAAAACCAGATATATTATTAATTGAACAGGTAGTTTTGAAAATGCTGGTCTTTCTTCCTTTCCTATTAGGAGATTATCCAGCTCTGTATTTTTCAGTGACAGCAGTGAGGTTTATTGGCAGAGACTGCTCTAGAGATTACAACTCTCTTACCTGCAGGTTTTAGGAGTTTATCTTTAAGCAAGAAATTTTTAGTGAATCTAAAGACTGACTCTTCCAATGTGTGACTCATCTAACCTGTATTAAAACCCTGTCTTCGAAAAACAAGAATAATTCTTTCTCATTTGCTGTTTGCACTTAGGTCTGATTTAGACATCTATCCAGTCGATGGTTTAACTTCAATATCTTAAAGAAGATATTGCATGTTTTTGTTGACTGCTTTGCTCTAGGTTCCTTTTAGAATCAATGGATATCTGCTTAAAGGCATTAATTAAGCATTGATAGCCTAGAGTATAATATTGGCTTTAGATATATCTCCTAAAACACATCACATATTTGCCCTCTAGAAATGCCTGTTTCTCTTCATGGACACTTTAGTGATCCTTGACTGACTTTGAAATAGTTGTCTGTACCATAAATTATTTAAGATGGAGGAGGTGAAGTCTATTCTTACTGCTTTTAAGGAAATGAAAGCAAATAACGAACACATAAACATACCTCATTGCAATGTACTTACTTGTAGATTCTACAGCTCATTAATATATGCATGTTTGTGTATGCATGAGAGGAAACGTAGTCTGTACAAAAGATGCATTGATCTATATAGAAAAGTAACATACCCTTTAGCTATTTTCTTTCATCACTTACACAAACATTTTTGGTCCTTTGACTAATTAAGGGATGAGAAATTTGACTGGAGAGAAGAAACAAAGCTTTGGCAGTTTCTTTCTCCAAATATGCAAAGAAAAGACTTTCAGGAAATGGCAAGCGGAGTACTTTTTCGATACTTTTGGCCATCCAAAAGGAAAAAAAAATCCCTTTCCACAGAACAAGTCCTGGGCAAGTTCCATGATGTAAATGAGATCCTGAGCAAAAAAAATATTCCCCGTAGAGAATAGCAGTGACTGTCTAAAGCTCAGTGAAGAGTAAAAATGTCATAAGAGATCATCACGCATCTACCCTTACTTTCAGCCTCTACAGTGCTCCTTCTATCCTGTCTTTGCTACTCATGTCTTCCTAATGTACTTGATAAAAAGAACTGTACCTCTCCAATTAGCATAGTAATTTCTCAAAAAGAATAGACACTGATATGCTACACATTAGTGGGTATTTTTACATTTACAAGTCACACTTACAGAATATCAAATTCAAGTGAAGAAATGGTAAGGCAAGGAAAAACTTGCTTTCTTATTAGGAGGGAAAATTTAATGGAAAGGCTTGGTGTGTTTTGCTATTATTCTTGACTTGCAGGTATAATCCCTCATTATACATCTGACAGTTTACATGATGAAAATGTATGGGATGGGATAATCAAGAATAATTGCTTTTTGAAGCAGTCAGCCAATATTTTACACCATAATGGGTATGTGATTTCCTGATTTATTCATTTGTTACTATAAGAAATCATTAAGACTTACTTACCAATTCAGGATTTCGAGGTATGTATGTGGCCTTTAAACTATTGTAATGAGCAGTGGATCAGATATATTTTTTTTCTAACCTCCCTGAAAGGTTGCCCTTTAAAGGACTCAGTGACTTGTTCTGGGAAAGCTTCCCTTGTACAAAAAGGCCTTAGCTAATAAAGTCCTCTGCCAATTCAAGAAATGAAAGGGGAGAGGAAGCTTATTAGCTCTCGTTACCTCCAATAATTATCTCCAGATGCTAATTTATATGTATAATTGTGGATAGTAGAAACAGAGTCTGAAATGCAATCAGGGGAATAAAGTCCATAACAGAAACTGTACCTGTCATGTTTTGTACAGAATAACAAGTGTTCTTTCTCTAAAATATATTAGGAAGAAAAGACTAGGTAGGAATTATATTTACTGAAATATATGAGAATTCTGCAGTTTTGTTTTGAATATAAAGAGACATTCTAAGAAGGATATATTTCCTTTTTTAGAAAAATATCCTTCAGTTTACACATTATCGTTGCAGGAATTGGTTCATGCTTAAGAAATCTAAATATAGACATCTATGTAGATGTGTCTACCATAAATACATGGTGTATTTTTCCTCCCCTGTAAATGTTGTTTTCTGTTAAAAAATAACAACAGGAATTCAAACAAATTTAATTTTGGTGGACTGGCCTGAAGTTCCTGACATTGCCATTCTTTCCCATGTTGGGAAAGATGGATGCAATATTTTCATTTTGTAGGCTTTGTAAACTTCCCTTCATTTCCATGACCTTTCAAAGAGACTAGAGTTAATTAAATGAAGATATTTAGAACCAAGTTCAAAACAAGTGAAGTCTTTTTACAAACGTTTATCTTTTAGAATGAGTTAGGTCTAGTTAGCATAACTGACAATGTTAATAGAATTAGCATGTGAAGTATAGCTGAATTTTGCCTTAGTAGAAGCAAACAAAATATGATTAACCACCTCTTCTGAATAGTAAAATAGATTAGTGGGCTCAAGAAAATACGTTGACAAACTATTCAAACAAGATGTTAATCACAAAGGAATGCAGAACTCCTCGGAAATGGCTGGGACAAAGAGATTATGGAAGTCAATAATGGTGACAGCATACAGCACACAGGGAAAGATAAACGTTTGGGAGGAAAAAGCTCTTCATCTTGCTATCACACGACAGCAATTAGCCCTGTGGACCAGGTGGAAAATTCATCAAGATGAGTCAATAGAAAAGCTCATCAACGTGATGCAGGGAACATTGTACAAGACTTATTATGGGATGTTTATTGGAGGAACCAAAAACAGGGAAAGGGAGACATTATGGTGATTTTGGGAGGAACAAGGATGAGAAAATATGATAAAAAAGATACAGGAATAAAAAAAGATATGGGAATGCAAGGCCATATTGGATGTAAGGTAGCAAGACTCGGTTAGCATGGGTTTTGTAGTTGTGGCCTCTGTGAAAAGGTACCAGGGGCTTCCCTGTGCAGGATAGGGCAAGGTCGAGATGGCTCCAAAATATACCCATTGCTGGCCAATGCTGAGCCCATCAGTGACGTCTGAGGCACTTCTGTGAAAACATGTTTAAGAAAGGGCAAGAAACACCAGACAGGGAGAGAAGGAAGGAAAAGAAAGAGTGAGAAACAGCAAAGAAAACAGCAAAGTCAGAGAAGGAGGAGGATGTACTCTCTAGTGCCAGAGCAGATATCCGCTGCAGCCAGTGGGGAGCCCATGCAGAGCAGAGTTTTCTGAAAGGAACAGGAGCCCATCGAAGAGCCCACACCGGAGCACATTTTTCTGATGGAAACAGTGGCCTCATTAGAACCCTCATTACGGCATATTTTTTTCCTGAAGATCTGCATCCCATGGAGACCATCCACACAGGCTGAAAAGTGAAAAGTGTAAGATGGACGAGTACCCAGGGAAATCACTGTTTTGACCGTAAGCTCCTCTTATCCCATCATCAGGGAGAGGTAGAGGAGTATGGAGTGAAGGAGTGAAATTGAGATTGGAAGAGGGGAGAAAAAAGGTATTCTAGCATTTGTTTCTCACTATCCAAAACTATTTTAATTGGCAACAAACTGTGTCTTTTTTACACTGCAATGGTAATTTGTAGGCACTGTCCCTGTCTTCAACTCAACCTATGAGCTTTTTTCTCACAATGTCCCTCAACTATTTTGTGACTTTATGATCAATAATGCATTGGCAGATACAGCTTTACTGTCACTGCAAAAAAGGAGTAAAAGTGATGGCAAGGAATGTTATTGCAGGGAGATTAAAATGGAAGCAAGCGCCAGTGAAAACATAATATAATCCTGCCCACAATGCTGATACACATTGTACATGTCTACATATGGACAGATAAATCAAATCCCCTTGTCTCACACAGAGCTAATGAATTGTGTCCCAGGTCTGGAGTTCTGTGTTGCACACAACAACACGCCAACTTTGATAATGGGCTCAAATTTAGATGTCACAAGCTCTGGAAACAAATTCCAATGCAAGTATCAAAGAGTCTATAAACAGGCCTACTAATTAGCCTGATTTCTAGTTAAATTATTAGTCTTGACTAGAGACTATAATGGCTGATTTGCTGATCACTTGAGGCATTTGACACAAAACTCTGCTTGTCAAGGCATTGGTGAATGACCTACTCTACTGACAATTTTATCTTTTGATTCTTGTCTTTTAAAGTTAGAACAACTTTTTTAATGTGAAAGACTTGCTTTGATATATTAATAGAATATAATATTTCATATATGCCTAAATATAAGCCATTAGATACAAAGAAATCTGTGGAATTAATGTTTGCATACATAAAATATAAAAATATCTATTTGAACTAATGACTCTCATGATCCTTGTTGTCAAACAAGGGGGCTTTTCAAAGTAGTAGATCATCTTATACCAGAGAAGACATAAACAGATCATCAATTTATTCATGACCTGAAAGTACTAATTTTTCTTCACTGATGTGGTGGGTTTGGCTAGTGGTCAGGTGCCCATCAAGCTAGTCTATCACTCCTGCTCCCAAACTATACAGGAGAGAGAAAATATGAGAAAAGGCTTGTGGGTCGAGGTAAGGACAGGGACATCACTCAGCAATTACTGTCATAGACAAAAATAAATTTGACTTGTGGAAATTAATTTAATTTATTTCCTGTCAAATCAGACTAGGATAATAAGAAATAAGAACAAATCTAAAACCCAACTTCCTCCTAACCCTCCCTTCTTCCCAGGCTCAACTTCACTCCTGACTTCTCTACCTTCTCCCCTCAAGTGGTGCAGGGGAACGGGAAATGGCAGTCACCTGCTCCTCTTTCCTTCTCATGCTCTTCTCTTGCTCCAGAAAAACTATGTGGTAGTTTACTTGCTAGTGGTGATTTTTGTAGTGTTTGTGGTAAACTATAATAGAGACATTCAGAGGATAAAAGCCTGTCTTACAGGATCCTGTGAACCTATGGTTGCAACCTCTACAGACTGCAGACTGAGTGAACTTGTGATAGAAGCTGGGTTGGATGATCTTCTGATTCTGGCAGTCTTCTGATTCTCATCTTGGGAGGCAGCTAAAGAACATTTGTTACTGCTCTGGTTGGCCTGGCTTATTCCCTAGTTGGTTGCAATGGCTTGAACATTGCTACTTTGTACCCTGCTCCCCAAGTCCTTCAGTTTAATGCCTGCCTCACCAAGTTGGCCACCCTCCTATCAATGTAATGGGAGCATTGAAAGCTAGTTCTGGTGTACAAAATGAATCTGATACCAGATGAGGATCTGAATACTGCCTCAACTGCTTACTGATAATGTAGCTAAAGCTAGAAATTTACTGCAGCAGAAGAAATACAATTGTGTCATCTGAAAATGTGCATTCCACCTTAGTTTTACCGTTGAACAGCACTGTTTTCAAAGCTCCTTAGGACAGTGTTAATCTTCCTTTAAAAACATATGTAATCCATTAGGAATCTGTGTTTTTTTTCCATAATACTTTTCTTGGCTTCCTTTTTAGATTTATATGTAGTTAATAAGTTTTAAAAGAGGAGGAGGAATGCCATGGCATATACTTTTCTATCAATAACAGTGTTAAATAATCTCAGAAATTAAGGCTGGAAAATAACTTTGAGAAGTCTGCTGTAGACTCTCTAATGCACAGTAGAAGTATATTCCTGTAATTCTTGCTAGATGTGTGACTAATATTAAAAAAATTGTTATTGAATTGTTATTGTATTTTTCAGCCTAATTATGCAGTACACTTCATCAATTTATGACCTTTAATATTCAGTAAGTTTTTCTTAATATCTAACCTCAAATTCTATTGCTTAAATAAATCCAGTCTGTCAGACCACAGTTACAAAGCCTCTGCAACAGGATGAATGATTTACTACTAGCTTCCTTGGTCTCACAAGGCAGAAAAAACATCACTCCAGAGAGTTCAAAGGAATAGTCTTCCAATAAAAGACAAGAAGAAGATGAACAGAAAGTAAGAAAGCTATGTCATCTCGTTTCACAGCAATTCTTTCACATAGGATCTGTTTGTTGCTGTGGATAGCTGGACTTTGGATGACAACAGCTCAGGTAGTTATTTCAATTGCTTTTATACTCAATATGAAGAAAAAAGAAATGTTCAAAGTTACAGTTCCCTGATTGGGCAGAGAGTCACTCTGTACAAATGCCTTTTTCTGTTCTTTGCTTATGTAAGAACAATAGCCAGCTAGTTCAGCTGCTGTTATTGACATGGTAGCTACTTAACATTAGGAGAACAAAAACCATCTCTTAGGTGAGAGGTCAGTCATAAATGAATTCTCAATTTCATGCTCCTCTCAAAAGTTTTATCAAATAAAATATTTTAGTTTGACACTTTAATTTCAGCTGATGTATCAGTGGATATTTTCAGTATGAGTTAATAAAATTTCCTCTTTTCAGCATCATCCCTGAAGTTATTCCTTGGTCATCACATGTAAGTTGGGGGAAAACAGCATTCTTCAAGGTCAGAGTGTGTGAAAGGCACTTGCACTTAAGGCCCAACTCTCTGAGAATATAAGAAACAAAATAGCAACCTGCTATCCTATCTTTTGTAAAATGCTCATTATTTCCTCTTCCGTAATATTCTCAGTTTCTTTCACATGCAACAGAGATAGTAAAATATATTTAGGTCCTAGAATTAAGGCTGAGAGAGGAATATGACAGGAGATGAGCAATAACAAGAGAGGAGTCTGTTGGCCTCCTCCCCAGAAGACCACCAACGAAATGGAGAATCCTTTTTTCCTGATAGTAACGTGCACATTTTTGTGTGCAATTTTTGGCTTAAAGATGAACTCAGAGGAAGGACAATAAAGAATAGTGACATAGCTTGGAAAAGGAGAGAGCTGGAGAGAGCTTTAAATCTTATATTGTTATAACACTGGAAACATTTACTACTTTTGCTTTTGTCTAAACAGATCAATCAAGAAAAGACAGAAAGGAGTTATTGCATTGTTCAAACTCTATCTCGATATCTATCATGAATTAATTTCTTTATTCATCTATCAATATATTGGTTATACTTAATCAGCCTATCTGCATTTCAGTTATAACTTGTTCTAGATATGCATGTTGGAGGTAGACGAATTCCTCTGTTATTTTATTCTTATTTATAGATGATTTTGGAATATATGGGTTATCTCATTATGCTATGTTTTGTACTAATAAACTCACTTAACACTGTCCAATAAGCATTTGTAGGGAGAAGAGAAGGATGCATAACAAATATTTAATGACATCTTAAGAAAAAGAAGAAAGTATTCTGTCCTTGGTGAGTAACAAGGAAACTTACAACTTCTAAATAAAATAATGCAGTGAATGTACATTTTGCACCAACTACATTAGTGTGGAGGGGGCAGGACAAGACAGTACAGAACCATGCTTGTAGATACACAGAAAAAAGCAAAAGCGAGCAGGCGTTGGTTTTTTATATGTAGCCATATCCCTTTCCATTTAACTCTGCAGTCGTTTTAAAATACCCACCAGTGTATTTCCATAGCTCACTTCAGGGTTTTTCCATAGCTCTTTTGGGGATTGAAAGAGTTAAACCAAAGATATTATCTTTTTGACAGACTACTTTTCTCTGTGGATGGCATCCTATGTATTTTCTTTAAATTTAATGGTGATAGGTAGCTTAATTTGTAATTCTGGATTGTCAGGAGGAAGACAAACCACAAATCAGAGAAGAATGTCTTCAGGCTCAGCTTTCAAGACTTCACTCCTTTGTGGAGTCTGAAAGGTCTTAGTAAGAGGGCAAAATGAATAAGAACAGGAAGAGCCAGTTGGGCTCAATGGGGAAAAGGCCTATTTCAAACATTTTCTGCATACCTGGTCCAAACCTTCTGCTTCCTAATGTGGATTGAAATCTCCTTTCTTAAACCCACCCACATTGACCTGCTACCCAGTTGGCAGTTCATGTGATCTTGTGTTTTGATTTCAGTGCTAACATCATGCATTTCTCTCCACTTCAGGTCACATAAAGTAAATGGAAAACCAAACAAGTGGAACTGAGTTTGTTCTCTTGGGACTTACAAGAGATCCACTCCTTCAAGGCCTCCTATTCACTGTGTTTTTAATCATTTACCTAATCATTTTATTAGGAAATATGGTAATCATTATGGTCATAAAGACTGATCTCCAGCTTCAGTCTCCTATGTATATCTTCCTCTTTCATTTAGCCCTTGTTGATATCTGTTATGCCACCGCTGTTGTTCCAAAGATGCTGGTGAATTTCCATGTGAGAGGAGGCATAACCATTGCTGTTAATGCTTGTATGACTCAAATGTTCTTCATCTTTCTCTCAGCTGGGTGTGAAGTTTTTATGCTTTCAGTAATGGCATATGACCGATATGTGGCCATCTGTAATCCACTGAAGTATCAAGAGGCTATGAGCAAACATTTCTGTTATCAGCTGGTAGGGAGTGCATGGGCAATGGGTCTTTTGTATTCAGTTCTAAACACAATTCCTGTGTTAAATATTCAGTTCTGTGGGCATACTGAAATCAAACATTTCAGCTGTGAGCTGCCGCCTCTCCTCTCTGCTGCTTGCAGTGGGACCTTTCTCAGTAAGCTCATTCTTCTTTTTTCTGCTGTGATCTTTGGGTCCAGCTCCTTTTTGATGACCCTCATCTCCTACATCTATATCATCGCCACTGTCTTGAAGATACAGTCTGCAGAAGGGAGGCATAAAGCTTTCTCCACTTGCAGCTCCCACTTCACTGTTGTAGGGCTGCTCTATGTAACTGCTCTGTTCCAATACACAAAACCCAAATCAGTCTCATCAATCATTCTAGACCAAGTGCTGTCCACCCAGTACAGCATCTTAACCCCCATGCTGAATCCCATCATCTACAGCCTGAAAAATAAAGATATGAAAACAGCCTTAGGCAGAATTCTAAAGAAACTGCAATTTGTGTAACCTCTGAGCTGTATATTTCAAATACATGTTCTTTAAAGCATGGATTTATGAGGAAATGGCCTATTGGGATTCGCTGGTTGCATTTTCTAGGTTATGTGATAAAAAAACATGTCCACATATCCACAAAAGAGCACAATGGCAGGAGGGGACACGAAATAGTACTCTCCCCCAGTAGCTCCCAGGCCCATCACAAGGAGAGGTATGAGCCCACCAGTGGCGCATCTCCACAAGGGTAGAGGAGCACAGAAGTGAAATGGAAGGCAGGGAACCCAAATTACAGGCTCAGTAGGGGGAACACCCTACCCAGGCTCCTCCCAGGGCTGTCACAGGAGACTTAGACCCATTCCAGGTGTGAAACGCGTCATGATGAGTGAAGGAGGGTCAAGGCTGTAGCATCTTTTGGACCAATGGGAATTACTCCCTAAGGGTATGGGACACATTATGGGATGCAGGGGACCAGCATTTTGGGAACGCACAGAACTTATTCTGGGATCTCTAGGGGAGGAACCAAAGGCAGAGAAAGTGGTGGCCGTAGGTGATTTGGCGAGGAACATATGTATGAAAATAGAGTGATAGTGATAAGGGGATAAAAAGGGACAGTTGCATGTAAATAAGGGCAGTTCAGCATGCTGGTGTGGTCATGCCATGCACTTGATCGGTGTAGTCTGTTCTACCATCTTACTAAATTCCATTTCTAACTATTTCCTGGGTGGGGGAGTCTAGTCTTTGTGTACATGTGTATATTCGGGCATACATGAGTGCCAGCAACTGGAGTTAGACGACAGATCAGAGAGCCCATGTGTCTGGGTGTCAGCAACTCAACAGAAATTAGTGGAGTCAAATGCCAGCCACTGGAGTGGAACACAGGCCAGCGGCCTTTGTGACCATGGTGCCAGGAACTGCAGCAAGTGGTGGTCTGGATGCCAGCAACTGGACAGGGACCAGGGTCAGACAGCCCATGTGTTTATAGTGCTAGCAACCGGAGTGAGTGCAGGTGTGCAAGTGAGCACCATATCTGAGGCCAAATTCTACATGACAGGTAGGAAAAGTTAGACTGCAATGTATTTGTCCCTTTTTAAATTCATTTCTGGAGGGCAGTACTACAGTCAGTAATGGGAAACAAGTATCAAAAAAAGCAATAATATTTCAGATTAATCATTCTCCAAAAATGAGTATAAAGAGAACCCAATGTTAACAACTGGTAAAATTGTCTTTGCTTCATATAGCTGGTGAGAAAAATCTTGTCATGAGTGTATAAAAGTTGTAGGCAATGGCCATACAAATTTAAATAGCACTGAACATGACTGAGTGTTGCCCTATACATACACCCAGAAAACAGAGCAGAGTATTCACAATAGCTGGTAGTTTTTATGTTGGTGATTGATTTCTCTTTCAATAAATGTAGTTCAATGTGGTTGTTTTTTTCTCTTGAGTCCTATGTACAGACAATAAATAATTCAGTCTGACAGTAATCCCATAATAATGACTCTCTGTCCTGGTTTTGTCTGGGATAGAGTTAATTTTCCTCCTAGTTGCTGGCATAGTGCTGTGGTTTGGATTTTGTATGAGAATAATGCTGAGATCACACTGATGTTTTCATTGTTGCTAGGTAGTGCTTATACTAGTCAAAGACTTTTCAGCTTCCCATGCTCTGCCACGTGCATAGGAAGCTTGGAGGGGGCACAGCCTAATTGATCCAAACTGGCCAAAGGGCTCTTCCATACCGTATGATGTCATGCTCAGAATAGAAACTGGAGGGGAGTTGGCCAGGGGCAGAGATCACTGCTTAGGGTCTGCTTCACTGATGGGCACTAGAAGGCACTCTTCACCTGTGCGTCAAATATCACAGTCATCACCCTATTGTTTGTACCCTGCACATAGATCTACCTTTGGCCCTTCTCTATCTTATACCAAGAAGAAACTGGAAATACACAGGTCTTTCAAACACTAATTTCCAAGACCTAGAAAAAACAATTTTCATAGTAAACACCACAACTGGTGAATTCACTCCGACAAGAATTAAGAGTTAGCTTACTTTTTTTGACCTTTGTATGTAATATGGATCAAAACCTTTTCTTAACTTAGCCCAACAGACTAGCTTCACTATAACTGCATAATCAATATATCAGGATATGTGAGAGAATACTAAGATTATGTTTACACTTGGTTAATTGGATCTCCCATTTTGAAGGTCAAAGTGTGTAGTTTTGTTTTCCACACTTAAGTTGCATTTGATGTAATATGATCTCAGAAAGAATCAATCTCATCCGAGTTTTTCATCGGACCTTCTTCATAGTTAACAAAGAAAATTTGTGGATCCTAGGGTATGAATGTGTCTATTCTGTGACAAGATGAACAGTGCCTGGGAAGAGCTTTTTTTGACCATAAAGGAAGCTTAGAAGTATGAGGTCAGATGGAGGCACTTCTGGTGTTGACTTGGGTGAGGAAAAACTTTTCAAATGATTGCTATCTATAAATGATCATATTAAACATTGAAAGAATGAAAATTTCTAAACAATTTTACTTGTGTGGAGTCATGATTTTCAAATAAACAAATCTGGTACAAAAAATGTTCTCAGCTCTGACATTCTATTACTGTGCATTGCCACCAGATGGCAGAAGCAATTAAGCTAATTATACCTAACAGTATCTACCCCCATGTTGATGTTTATACAGATGGTGGGGAAACTGTTCGTTGAATTTTTTTTTTAGACATATAAGGATACGGGTGTTTTAACTTTTCTGAAAATGACAATTCTCTCACACAAGTAAACTATTAAAATCATATGGGAAAATGTGTGTAAAGGAAGAAGTGATGCTATACAGCATTGTATCTGGGGAAATATTGACAGAGTAAAGAAAAGACAATAGGATTTTCATCAAAATTCATCAAAAGTTCGGTGTCTCCCGACAGAAGAATACAGTAAGTTGCATCATCTGTCTGTGTGAGAATGAAAGATGGATGTTGTTGAATGATCCCACATAAATTTATGCATTCCACTGAAGAATCTCATTCCAGTGCCTAGGTAGTTTAAGGTCTCTCTAACAGAGAAAAAGATACCATTAGAAGGAAATTGTTAGATAGGGTTGAGGGTGAAAAAAATTGGCACTATTTACCACTGGCATAAGCATGTACAGGTTTTGTCTGAGCATTATCTAGTCATCTAAGTTCCTTCTGTTTTCAGTGGAAAGAGCCAGGCTGTTCCTGGAGATGATTCATCCCATCCTCAGGAAAAATCACTCATTGAAGACCCTAATGCCATTCTCTCTGAAAAATAGGGAGAAAGCCTGAATAAATATTTTCCTTATATACAGCTAAAGTGCAGTGACAAAATCTTCCTGTATGTTTTCCCCAAATATGTGACACATGCATGCACTTAAAAGAGATCATTATGGTGACTGAACTCATGTATCGGTGTATGTCGCAGGAAGAGAGGAAGCGCACTTCACTCGTAAGAGAG
>VZTL01045422.1:23632-50486 GCA_013400535.1 Scopus umbretta | reverse complement strand
GTTAAACCACAACACTGCTGCCTTGAAGCAAGGAAATTGTCTGTCTTTTGGCCCTCAGGAGGACTAGAGGCTCAGCTCTGCACTGGGCTTGTCTGCCTGCAGCCTGCCCTGCAGCCAGTCCCCTCCCTTCTTTAGTCCTGTCTTTAAATTTACAAATGCGGAGGCAGCAATAATAGTCTGGTGTTGCATCTCTATTAACCCACCGCAGCCTGTAGCGCTAGCTGATAGCATAGCATTGCTGCTTGGATGCCAGCATAGCGTGTCCTTCTCCTTTCTTATCCTTTCTGTCTTTCTGGTTTCCTTTCAGGAAAAAATAGTTTGGGAGAGGAGGAAAAAAAAAGATAACATGAAATATTTACATGAACGGTTGTCAGTGGCTTTGTGTGGTGCCATAAGACCTCAAAGTTTTGTAGTTGAGCAAGCTGGTTGGTCTGAATGGGAGAGCTGGGCTGAAGAGGAGGTTTCGGCACTGGGAGAAGGTGGGCATCCTGACTCTCACACAGGTTAGACAGAGGGGTGGGCTCCTCCATGGTGGGCATCCCGCATCCGGATGAGCCTCCAGAGAGGTTCGTCACTTCCTGGAGAGAGGGAGGCTCAGGTTTGCTAGTCTTTGTAAATTCTTCCCAAAGTCACTGCTTGGAGATGCTTTGAAAGAGCTTTTTCCCCTGCTAAGCATTAGATTGATATCGTCAAAGGCAATGGTCCATTCTTTTACCATTGCTGCTGCCGTCACCACAATCGCTCTATTTTTCTTTGCAATTAGAAAAGCCATCAATCATTTTCACAAATGTGCACCTTATAATTGCCTTCTTGCGCTCCCTATTTAGCGTCAATGTTCTTGTCAAGCCCAGCCCTGGGAGAAAAGAGCATCTGACAGTTTTCCCAGAGCTCGGCAGAGTTTCTCCACAAATGTAGTTTCCACATAGGATTTAATGACCATGTGGTTTTGTGTTTCTAGCTTTTTTTTTTAGGGAGAAGTAGTTTGGTTGGGTTTGGTTGTTTTTTGGGTTTTTTTCTATAACAATGACAGAAGTTTTTCTTCAGGTGTGGGAAGTCTGCTAAGGCAGGGTGTCAAGAAGCAGTATTGTAAAATCCTCACTGTATGAACTTTATGCAGGCAGAAAAAAAAAGCATTGGAGAAACGCAGGCTCTAGGGTGGGTGCCAGTTAGAATTTTGAAACTGGTGGCAGTCCTGAGCAGGACTGGAGTTGAACCATTGAAAGTGTCGAGAACGTTTGTGGCCACAACAGGGGCAGAAGCAAAAGCTGGCACTGAGAAAGGGTTTGGGGATGTAGCTTGTTATATTTTTCTCCAGGTTGAGAAGGAATTAGGAAGTTCCGTGGTGCTTGGTGGGCTGCATGCCCTGGAAGTGACAATAAGATTTTGATACAAAGCTGTTCATACTGAGTAGTTAATGCAGTAAAATGGTTCATTTAAGAACTACTCTCACCTGCATGTGTTTGCATTTTGTAGAAAGATCAAATGGTTGGTCAGAAGAGTGAGTGCTGCCATTATAGTGTTAATTATATGAGCTTGAAAAGCAGACATTAATGTGGTTTAAAATGGAGGATGAGGTGGCTGAGGGTAGTTCCCCTGAATATTCTTCTCTCTTCTCAGTATAGCTGCAACTGTCACAATGGCTTGGGATGTCTCATTGCATTTCCTTCTTTTTTTGGTGAAGGAAAGAAATGTGAACAGTTACTAACCAATATTTAGGCTTATCTTTTTGCTTCGGTTGACAACTGTGTGGGTATCATCTCAGAAGTGTTCTGAAAATACCGAGAAGAAATAAACTGCACAAGCACTGGGTTTTGTCCTTTCTCTTTGTTCATAGGCATCTGCACTTGTATATGGGGTTCAGGAGTTTGGTAACCATTTCAGAGGGGGGAGGAGGGGAATCTTTTTCTTTTAGACAATAAGGTATTTCACCTTCCTCTTGAGTGAATTTCAGGATTTAGGTCTGTCTCATCTACATGATATTTTGTTTCTTTTGTGTTGTAAAGCTTTGTATCCGCTGGTCAACAGACGTAATGTTTCTGCTATAATATTTCTGCTGGAAGAAAGTGTGTTGTAAGGAGAGAAAAGCACATGATATGCAGTATTACGTACTGATGGGGAACTGATCTCTGACTGAAAGATGCTCTAAAAATAAAGTGGAAAGTGGAAGGAGAGGAGAGATTCCAGTTACTTTTGGAACAGAAATGAGGAGATGGGGGAGACAGATGGCTGGCTTGCTGCTAGCCACGGTGGATTGTTCCAGCTGGTTTTGGGATGGGGACTTGCAGTTATTGCCAAGAAAAATCACTTGGGCATTCATGAAGACAAGTATAATAAAGGATTAATAGTTTTACCGGACTGTGGCACCAGGCTGATGGCCCCTTCACATCCGGGATAGTGAAGCAGCGATCAGAAGAGGCTCTTAATGCTCCATGCGGTAAAATACTTATGGTCAAGATTTCTGGGGAGGTCCTGACGTAAACCGAGGAGCTTTGCAGATCTATTAGTTATCAGGGCTGTATAATAGAGGCACATTTTCCATTTTAGCAAGGAATACCCTTGCAGAAAGACAATGTAGTATGACTGCTTTTTTTCCAGTGAGCAGTCCTTCTCTTGCTGATTTATGGCTAGCTTAGTCAAGAAATTCCTGCATGCCTAGTAAAATGCGTTCTTTTTTAACTGCGAGGGAGCATTTTCTTTTTATACAGTAGTTTCTTTTTGTGTTTTTGTGAAATAGACTTTAATATATAAATAAATCATCAGAGCATTACTAAATTAAAAATAAGTATAAAACCAGACAGTGCTGCTAAGCCAAGGTTAAACTTGGATCAGGAGATCAGATTATAGTTTCATCAGTCTTTCCTCCCACTCTTTGCTTAATTTGGTACCTAAATGAACTTAATAACCATTTCAAAGATATGTACACCCAGCTGCTTTGAAGAGCAGTCTCCTGGTCCTCATGTTCTTATTTTGGGTCACGCGCATCATTGCACTAATGTGCTGTAGCTGTACTCCTAGATGCCACAATTTATTTGGATGCAAAAGAATTACGCTTGCTTGGAGCAGAGATTAACATCAAGTTTACCTATCTTCTCTGTAAAGCAGCAGAAGAAAAGGAAGCATTTTCAGTCTATTGGCAGGTTTTTGGTTGATTTTGTTTACTCTCATATCTGTCCCTGGCTCACTGTTAGAGTGTTGAATTGACATCGTCATTAAGAGGAAAACTTACCACCACTAACAGCCAACTTGGCACTTAAGTGTCATAAGGGACAAATTGACAAAGGTATATAGGTGCCTGATGATTTACTGGTGCTGTAGGGGATTTAGAAAAATCTGTCCAGGGTCTGTTTTATACCTCATGGTCAGACTAACCCAAGAGACCCGAGCTGGTGTTTCTAACAGCCTTGCATTTCGGAAACATTTTGTCCCTTTCAAAGGGTCATCTCTAATTATACTGTACCTCCATTCCCATCAGTTAAATGAATGTGATGATATTTTCTTCCTGCTCTTCATCTTTCTTTTACTGAAAGTGCAGTGTGGCCAAATACTTGAGCATGTTTTTATCTTGAAGAGCTGAAGCAGGAATGCTTAAATGGTGCTAAATGTGATACATGGCAAAGTACTTTGCTGAATCCTGGCCACTGTTTGTAATGGCTTCTGTACAGGTCTTTTTGCTATTTGTTTGCCGTAATCTGGCTCAGTTGTCTACATGCCATTGCTAAACAAATGAGATGATAATTAGCATAGCAATATCAGAGGAAGTTGATTTTCCATCTGTAATAAGGATGATGATAATTAAACATGCATGACCTCATTGGAGTGAATATGAATCAATTAAAATTAAAGCTTGTTGGGACTTCTTTTTCTCCTGTGAATTTTTTCAGAGAAAGCAGGAACAATATAACAAGTCCTAACGAAAAGAAATCGGGCTGATTTTCACCCTTAATATTAAAAAATAAAAATGTTGTGAGATTCTTCAGGGGTGTAATATTTAATGGTACTTCCCCTGCCCTGCCCCAGCCCTGTGTAAATGTCCATTTTGGTGAAGTTTTTCATTTGGGGAAAAAAAAAAAAGTTAAAAACTTCTCAGCTGTTTCTAACACTGTGCAGCAATACTCAGATCAAACATGTGCAAATGGTTTCTGAGTGTGCGTCCAAGGAGACATATTCCACAGGCGCTGTGGCCAACAGGGTGCATAAATTAGTTTTATAACACATTTGAATTTCTTATGCATGAGTGAACACTTCACTGGAGCAGTTTATTTTAAAGGAAAATGATTTATTAAAGGCAATCTTCATGAATGAAACAAAATGGGAGTTAACGTTAGAAGCCCAGGTTTGGTACCCCAGAAAGGAGTTGGTGGTGCACCCTCAGCCCGAGCAGTAGTACCCAAGAGTGCTCCTCTCAAATGCAGGTGGGTTCAATTCCTTCTTTTTGCCATTTTTCAAAAATTAAATTCTAGTGGCACTGCAGCAGTTGCAGCCAAATTTGCCTAGGACTTTTGGTTTTGGTTTAAAGAGCTGTACGAAGCCTCTTAACTGGCAGCAAGATGCCTCCTGGTTCAGTTCAGAGCGTTGACCTGAGAAACAGGAAACCAAAGCTTCTGTAGTCCCAGGTCAGTGTTCAGCGTTTTGGGATGCACTTCCAGGCCCTTTGGTTAGAGCTCATCTAATCTGTATAGTTTATCAAACATGAGAAGGGCTTGGAAGCAAAATGCAGTAACTCTGATGCTGTGGTCAGGATGCACAGGGCACGTTCTGGCTTCAGCTGCTGCTTTCCCTTTTTGATGTCCTTGTTGAATATCCTGAACAGCAAGATACTCAGTGTGTTTGCTCTGGGGTGGCGTTGTCCTTTGGTCTCTTTCCCCCCTCCTCAGGAAAAAAAAGAAATCCCATTGCATCCAATGCAGAATAAAAACAAATGCTGAAATCTTTCTTTTTTTCTCTTTTTGAAAGAGTTTTGTTTCTCAGCTATCCCCAGTAATTGGTAATAATGGGGTGTGTGGTAATATGTGCGTGTGTGGTGGGAGGGAGCTGCTTAAAATCTAGATATGGTCCCTTGTGCTGGTTGGGGTTTGGCACTGGTTGTGATGAGGACATTTATGATTCAGATTCTCAGATTGCCTCTTATCTGATAAATAACTGTGACACAACATAGTGTCTATGTGGGTAGTAGTCCTAACCATGGCGTAAGCCATACATGGTCTTGCTTGAGTACATATGATGTGTGACAAAATAGTGTTTAATACATCAGTTTAAACGTAAGTGTTTTCCAGATGGATTTTTTTCATTTGTCACTAGCATCTTCCCTGAACGTGGGGACTGTTCCTGAAGAAAGATGTAAGATGCATCTCTGATAGCATCAGAGAAATAATATATCTCAGACTAGCAAATCCTGGTTTTACTTCATTTTCATCTTATCCTGGCTTTGTCTCATTTAAGCTTAATTCTGCAAGATGGAGCAGTTAAAACCAAATGCGATTGGTGTTTTTTCTGTTATCTTTATAGACTTGGCTAAAAATGCAGAAACTACTATCCACAGGTATCAAATAAAAGGGGTTACTAGGGATGCAGAAATCGCCACCAGCTGAGTTCAAATGAAGGCAGCATAAAATGTTAAATCACTCTGTTTTGAACAATCATGCTGTCTTTCCATGTGCCAGCCCCCATCCGTTTTCCTTTCATTTGTCCATGAAGCTGCACATGAGGCAGCTCTTGCCAGTGGCTTTCCAACAGGGAAGAATACTTCCAAGTTTCCTTTAGGAACTTTCTACCCAATGTTTATCATCATAGACCATGCAAGTTGTTAATGTAAATGCCTTGGATTCAAATCCAGCAATATATAAGCAGTGGGGTTGTGGGCATGCTCAGCACACAGGGATATAGGTTTTCACTATAGCACTGTGCTGTTTTGTGAGCTAACGCACAGTTTTAGGGGGCGAAAAGGGTAATGAGGAGCGAAGAAGTTATTTTACCAGCTATCTGCTCCTCATCAGATAGTTCTCTCAGTGATGCATGTGAAAGAAGGATTTATCCACAGAGCAGCTCCTCCATCAGTCCTTGTGGGCTCCTTTGCTGCCATCCCCTACGTTTGGGGCAGGGCCCCTCTTGCCTGCGCACTCGGCCTCTGCACAGGGGCTGCTGTGGCCAAGGGGGAATGCCTGCTGGGGTCAGCACATCTTCCATCTGGTTCTTTGGTCCGACAGCAGGAAAAAAACTTCCTTTGGTTATGTGTATCCACTTAGCTGTTGTCTCGTGTTATCCTCAGGGCAGTAGGTAAATACCCCAATTCGGGCTGGGCTGCTGCTGTCATGAGTGACCTGCTGAGTGTCTCTCTTTGGTGGCCTCTGGGGTGGAAACAACCAGAGTTGATGGGAGAAGATTTGCAGTGCTAGTAGTCAGGAGGAGGAAAAAAACACTTTTAAACTTGTAAGCTGAATAAGCATTGCTGCAGGAGTTTCAGAGAGACGGCGGATGTTGCATCCTGCCAGGCATGCTTATCATCACACTGCTTTATTCTTGGAAGAGGAAGTTAAATGTGTACATTTGAAGTGGGTATTTATAAAACATAATTAATTTCATTAGGGTTGAGGGCTACATTGGGCTGGAGGCAGCAGCCTGATCAAGGGAAGAGGCTTAACATCATGGCCTCTTACTGTTCATTAGGACAAGTCTTGGAAAGAAGTTCTCTCTTTGCCTCTTAATTGCACTATCAAGGCCAGTATCAAAAAGACAGGATGCAAGTGACTGCTGCTGCCCAAGATGCTATTACAATTAGAGTAGTCCCTGAACCTCATCCAAACTTACAATGTAGTATCAATTCAGGTTAAATTGGGAAACTGAGCAGAAAATTGCTGTCTGGTGTTTTGAGTGGTTTTTGCATCTTAACATTATCTGATATTGGATCATTATGTACTGATGCAAAATGCCAACAAGTAATGGCACAGCACTGCAAGTAATGACACTGGGACATAAGAGAAGGAAATAGTGAGAGAAATTTAATTTCTTATGCAGTTTCATGAAATAAAGTCAACTCAGGTACACACTCGTTGAAATTAAATATAATGATCTGTGTCTGCAACCGAACTCTGCCGGGAATGCATATCTATAAGTTGAGGAGAGCAGGGGTAGAGTTGCCATGGAAATACAACCAATGTCATAGTTGCAGTGCGTTGCAAATGGCTCATGTGTCATGGCTCATTTTTCAGAAGAAGCAGAGAAGACCGGGAATTAAGAAAAAATGTCTTTAAATGTTTGCAGCAAGACGCATCTGGGACTGTGCAGGGATGGCTTAATAGGCAAATGTTGCAAGTCATAAGTACTTTGTTGGGAGAAGAAAGCCGAAAGTACATCTGTAACAGAGCTTTGCAGCTTTCATGCGCTGCATAATTCGTTCTTCTTCCTCCTGCTGATGGTGGCTCTCCAGGGCTGCCTCCCTCCGGCCAGTACAGGACGATGTCAGATGAACCTCCTGTGGTCTGGCTAGGCTTCGCCCTTGCTCTTGGGGACTCTGGCTCCTGTGTGGGACATCAAGGTTTCCCTCAGCTTGGGCTTTTCAAGTCTTTGGCAGCCCAGTTACTTTCCACTTGCTTTTCTTTTCTTGCTCTCTGTTCTCTTTCAACCTGCAAAGGAAAACTCAGGTGTCTGCAGCAGGTTTCCCTGCTGTTGCAGAAATGTGCCTTTTCCTTTCCAAGTTGCTTGTGGTATGCCAAATGGTCCAGAGTTATTGTTTGATCTAATCCTTTAATTGAGAATTAAATTGCTCACTGTTGTGTGAACTAACACATTGCTTACTTTAAAATTGGACGAAGGACTCAAGGGTATTTTTCTTATTTTTCTGATTTTTGGAGGAATAAGTTCTTTGCCATGCAAAAATAAATGAGGTTACTAGACAAACAGCTTGGGTCTTTATAGCCTCTCTTCAAGTAATTATGGTGTAATTCAGGCTTGTGAAATAAGAAGCAAACAATAAATAAATGATTAACCTGTCTTTATAGTATTGAAATCTCTGTGTATTTTAACACAGTCCCATTTGCCATAGTGGGTAAATACGAGCAAATGCATATTTGAACATGCAATGTAGGAATGACACGAGAATGAGAGGGTTTGATGCCAGGATCTGTGAGCGTTCACCAGCTCAGGACTTGCCTGGCTCCCTGCACTTGGGTGTTAGTTATCTCTGTTTCTGGTATCAGAGTTTCTCTGTGGTATGGGTATAACAGTCCTGTTGTGGCTGGGGTTCATGTATGTTTGCAGTGAGTTTTGGGGCATGCACATAAGTTGCACTAGGTGGAAGTTTTCTAAAGACTGATCTGTTCTGCAGAGCAATTTTTTAAATGTAGAGAAATGAAAGAGCTGACTGGTTCTTCACTTTGGCGTAGAAGGCAACACTGCTGATGTATGCAAATGGGTATGCTGAACCTCAGATGTGGGATAAATCGTTCTGTTTTATTGAAACGTGAGGAAATTCTCAGCTGCATGAGGCCCTGTGTCATAGCACAGCCCCCAAACAGTGTCTTCAGATAGTGCATTTTAAAGACATGGACAAACTCTGCCATTGAGTTGAAGTCTGCAAAGCCAGTGGGTACCCCTTCACCCCTGAGATATAGACCATGGGCACTCCTGTTGCAAAAGTGGGTGTGAGGCAGAAGTTAGCGCAGAGAGAAAAATACACATCTTCCCCTGTCCCCCCCTCCCATCCAAGCAACTTGTCAACATCAGCAACTTGAGGTGAAAAGTGAGTAAAATCGGAATGTAAATCTTTGGTTCCTCCGCTGTAGTGATGGTGCTCTCATTTTTGTCAGCTGAGAAATGCTGCCTTTCTGCCAGATTCCACCCGGGTGTGAACAGTGGGCAGATATCCCAGAGCTGCAGCTCTGGAGTCTAGTTTATTTTCTAAAGCAAGGTGATGCTCCTTAAAATTAAGTGTCATTTCTCTTTTCTTGCTGATATATTTCCTTTAAGAGCAAAGAAAGGCTGCAGAAGAAAATTGAGTAGAGTTTCTACTGAATTCAAAAACACTGTAGTGATAAATATGGTTCTGAATAAACCTCCTCGGTAGTCACAAATCAATTAATCTTTTTTTCCCCTGTGCACACCATCCTAAGGATTTACTTTTTCATTGAGCTTTTGCTAGCTAGTGCAGTATACCTAATTCTTCACCTGGATAAATAACTAGTGACGTTTTTATTCTAAAGCAAATCGGCATTATCTTTCTTGCTGCGTACAAGCAAACGGAAAATAACTTTCTTTTTTTTTTTTATTTACTTATTTTCCCCAGAGCAACCTTGTGTGATTTGTGGTTTAGAAGGCTCTGAGGAACAGCACCTTGGCCTCTGAAGACAAAGGGGTATTGTCACTCTGCTTGAGCCCTTCGGTTTGCCATTACCCCTTGGCTGATGATATACAGTGAATTTTTATGGCAAGGGTTGTCCCACTAGTTTGGCTAGGACGGTGGGCAGAAGCAGGTTTCCTCTTTTTCTGCTTGGAGCAGCTAAAAGCTCTGCAGTGAGTATAGTGGAGGTGTGCATGGGCTCATTATCTCCAGGGTGAGCGGTGGGGGGTGTGAACTGAGCTTAAGGCATGGACAGAGCAGACACACGTGTCCCTGCAATAAACGATGGAGGCATCTTGTGTGATAGAAGCTCTTTCTTCAGCCTTTTGCTTCTCTTTAAGTGAGTTAAAAATAGAGACTAAAAGACGACTAGGCATGCACAGGCAGCATATGACTTGCTGTGTGAATCTCCTGCATTGCCTCAGTGATACCTGGAGGTGCAGCATGTCCTCGATGCAGGATATTGCTTTCCCTGCTTTTTAAGCAGGGAGACAGTCTGGAGTAAGTCTAAATGATGTCTTGCTGACTGTGCAGGTTCGGATTTCTGGTGGAGGAGGTGTGTGCCCATGCTGAGGGGCCAGGAAGTAGGGCAGAGCTTACCTTAATTTCTGTTCTGATTAATTTCAAGGTAACTGGAATGGGAGAATTACTCTGTGTACCCTGATTTCTGGCCTATGTCAGCTAATTGCGCTACCCAGTACAAGAAAACCTCTAGAGTTTCTTCTGTGCAGAGTCTCCTTGTTAAAGGCTTTTCTCCCCTCTTCCTCCTTTCCCCTTCCCCACTCCTGCATGTTATGGTTTGGACTCTAACAGATCTACCTTTGTTCCCAGCAAAACACAGGGGAGAAACTGTGAGAAATAATGTGTAGTGTTGTACTTCAGACTAAGCTTTAAAAACTAGTTCCAAAGGTCCTCTATATCACCAGCTTAATACTAGATGTGAACATGTCTTACTGAAAGGCTTATTAATTGCCTCTTCAGAATGAATTTTTCAGCTCTTTCTTTTCTAGTCACTCAATATTTGGGAGCTGGCTTCAACAAGATGATCAGCATCTTCATCCTGGAGCCTAAAAATTGAATGGCCATTCGGTTCTCTCTTCCACCCAGGTGATGAAGGTGAAGGATGCTGCAATGCCCCATTGTACACTGCTGCGCATGTAAGGGGCAGCCAAGGAAAGTCAGCGTGGCAGTCTTCGGGAGTGCTAAGAGAATGCATTGATAGCGTATGATAGAGAATTTTCTTCTGAATTACGACACCACCTGCATTTTGCCACTGCGGTTGCCTTACAGAAATATTTCTAAAAGGATAGGGTGCAGGAGCGGGAAGCTGGAAGCTGGACTGTAGACCTCTGGGTCTGGGTGGAGAGAAGAAAAAGCAAGGGAATACTCATTACTTGCAAACACTCTTTCAAAAGTCATGCAAAATGTTAGCCACTGGAAGCGATCTTTGTGGAAAGCACCATGTGTCGGATCTGGAGTTTTCCGCCACAGGGTCTGGTTTGTTAGGTTTAACCAGCAGATCATAAAATCTGTTTGCTGTCTCTTAGAGGTGGCAGGGAACAAGGTGGAGCTTGAAGAAGACAGAAGGGTGCAAAGGGGCTGGCTGGGCTACCTGTTCTGTCTTGAAGAAGCAGTATCCTGCTAACAGCAGTGTGAGTCATACAAGCTAAAATTAATTTATAACAACATGAAACTGTCTTAAAATGACAAAGTTTAACAACTGCAAACATTAGCTACATCTCACAGCAAAAGTAAGCCTGTAGCAGATGGTTCATAAAAGCATCACGTTGGCTGTATAAATGGTTGCGGTTTAATTTACTGATGGGAATTGCAGGCCTTTATTGTCAGCTTGACCAACTGAGTCTCATTTTGGTCAACAAGATCTATCTCCTCCTCCTCCTCTCTTTTTTTGCCCTGGGAGGAAGGAGGGGTGTTCAGCATTACCTCTTACGTGTCATACGTGCCCTGGTTGTTCCCGCCTTTACCTGTTGATACTATGGTGGATGTTTTTTCTCTGTGTCACAGTACTTCCCATAGAGGTCCCAAACAAGATTAAGCATTTAATAGGCATGCATCAAATACGTAGAGAAGCAATCCATGTTGCAAAGGCCTTGGAGTCTGAATAGATAGAGAAAGGTGTTTACAGGTGGAGTGAAGCATAAGAAGTGTAAGTGGTTTGCCCAAGGCCACACATCATGCTGTAAGGAGGACAGCAATAGAGCCATAGGCCTGTACCCTGAGGGCAAAACACTAATTCACATCTTCTCTCAGCACATTTATTTACTGTACCTGCCTCCTTTAAACTAAGCTCTTACGTGAGGTGGTCTGTGCACTCTGTCTTGCACAGCATGAAGCAGAAAAAAATGATCCTGCTGAGAAAAAGTGCATTGTATTACATGCCATCCCATGAAAAATCTGCCAGGGTGTGATGCATCTTCCTAGCACATCCAAGACCACCACCTTTAATGTTCTAAAACCTGAATCAACCCTGAAGAGTGATGCAGGTGCTGGACAGTCCAAAAATGCCTCAGCGTCACCAATAAATGGTGGCAGTCCCCTGGGCTGACCTTCACCACTGGTGTGACTTTGGCAGAAAAACACCCCAGATGATGGCATGGCATGATCCTGCTCTTTGTGGCAGGGCACTGACAGAAGCAGGGTGATGAATTCAGAGCCGCTGAGCTCACTCTGTGTGTATAATTCATGAGGCTTGTTTTGTCACAGTTTGAAGGACATCCCTGTCACTCTGGAGCCAGATCCCTGGGGCTGTCATGTTGTGAGCCAACTCCGGGGATTCCATACGTGGTTTTGCAGAGCTAAACTCTACACTGCTGCTAAAAGAGAAGCTGCAAATGTAATGGATGGAACAGTTTTCTCACCTGGTAGCAATCAGCTGCAAAGCGCATGTAAATGCTAGTGCAAGGCATTCAGGGAAGTTGGTGTTTCACACCCTTTGCCCCTGAGGCACCAAGGGAGTCCATTGTGGAGCGGAGAGATTTGAAGAAGTTGTGGCAAAGGGTAGTGAGTTTGTACCAATTTCATCCAAATCAAAGGCTGCTGGGACAGCCACAAATACAACACGGCTTTGGAAAGAGGGAGAACAATAACACTGTCTCCCAAAAATGTCTGTCTTTGGGAAGGCTCTGGAATAAATGTCTGCTTATTAGCAGTAGGGTTGTGGTGGTATATGCTTGTAATGGCTTGAAAGTCAGTAGTTTGGAGTTTACCCTGGCACACCTAGGGCTAGCTGTTGTTTGAACACACCTTTAGGATTTAAGAGTGGCTTTGGAAGGACTTGGGAGGGTGGGGTGGACATGGGAGGGGCCCCGTATTGTGGGATATCTCCATGGCCCTAAGGACAAGGGAGGCCTGGGTGGCCTTGCTGTCACTCTTGGGAGCTCTTGAACAGGTGGAGGTCTTGATGCCTGGCTGCAGAGCTGATCAGGGTGGTTATTGAGTGTGTTATAGCAGGGCCTAGCCCCAAATGCGGAAACAGCAGGGAAGAAACCTGAAAATCCTGGTTGCTACCAATATCTCTTAAGGTATTTTGGTAAAAAAGCTTCCTGCTGCATTGCTGAGAATAAATAGTTGACCAGCTAAGTCACTTTATAGTGATAACACCTCACGGTTAATGTTGAACCTCTCCTGCAGTATCAGGGAAGCTAATGGGATTGCAGAACCATTTTCCTCATTTCTCATAGCAGTAAGAGAAAAGAGGGGATCTGCTCCAAATCGATGAGGTTCAGGACTGTAGGCATCTAAGTCACCTTTGAAAATTGGATTTTGGTTCTGAAGACTTCTAAGCACTGTTGAGCAATTTGCTTCAGTGAATCAGTTGAAGTTTTAGGACACAATTACTATTCATTGTGAATTAAAACTTTGTGATCTATTGTAAACTGTCATTCACTGTAAATGAAAACATTTATACAGAATGAACTTCTGTATAGACAAATACTCCTGCCCCTAAACTTTAAGCCATATCCCTTGGTTTTCTTACAGAGATCAATATGTTCTCATCCAGCATCAGAGCCTTCTCTGAGTGCTGCTGAATATTCAGCCTCTGAAATGAGAGGGGGAAATCAGTGAGGCAGTGAAGTTGAAAACACATCTTGACAAGAACAAGGACAGCTAAACTCTCCCAGCAGTTGAGCTGGGATGCTGATGGACAAGAGGTACTGAGCATTCTCATCGCCCATGAGATTCTGCTCTGTGGGTAGATCTCAAGAAGGTTGCTGATGATCAGCATTTTGCAGGATTTGTCCCTTTATGCAGTAATAAGGATCAGACAAATACTGTCATACTTATCTCCTTCTTGAGATTTCATCAGAAAAATGGATGAGTTCTGAATTATTCACCACGTGTTTCACATTGGGGCATCGGGCTTTGCACTGTCTCTCCCTTGCTGTTGGGGACTGGAGTGACGGAGCAAGGGTGTATCTCAAACTTGGCTACCATAATCTTCCTTTGCTCAGCAACTTTGAAACACTAATATTTAATGCAGTGTCTTCCCTTCCTTCTGCTGCTATTCCCCCCAGACTTTTCCACCCACTTGCGCAGTCAGTGTGTTCTGCTTCCCCTCACATATGGTGCGCATAATTTCCTGTATATTAAAAACCAAACCCAGGAAATAGTTAATGTTCCAAAAAACGTAACAGTGAAATTGGAAACATCAAAACATGAAGGCTACTGAAAGGGAAAGGGATTTGACCCAGGAAACAACAAAGAAATCTGTTCGTAACACATCCTATTGCATTAGTGAGCAGTATCTGGATGGAGCAATTTGAAGAGCTATGTATTTAATCATGGTAACTTCAAACATCCGGCTTTGAGGAGAGGGAGTGAAAGAGCCTGGCTGTATTGTCTTGTTAAATGCCTTGCAGATATGGGAGGCCATTAGCAGGTGTCATCGTCCGCCCCCCCCCAGCCTTCTCTTCCCCAGGCTGAGCTGGCCCTGTTCCCACAGCTTCTCCACCATCTCAGGTACCTCTGCTGTACTCTTTCCCACCTGGGCTGGTCTTTTACTCTTGTGGACCTAACACTGGATGATCTTCCAGATGTGACCTATCACATACCAAGTGAAAGGGAATAGTCCTCTTATATACTGGCTGTTGCTACAGCCCTCTGTGCTACAAGCCTGGGTTATTGTTTTGGTGCACTGCTGGTTGGTGTTCAGCCTGCTGTCCCCCAGGACACCTGGGTCCTTTTCGGCGGTGCTGCCCCCAGCGTGTCTTCATGCAAAGGGTTTGGCTGCCCCTGGTGCAGGACTTGGCATTTGTCCTTACTGAATTTCCTGAAGCTCTTGCTGTCCTTTTCCTCCCATGTAGGTCCCTCTGAATGGTGATTTGCTACTCCTGGAGTGGTTGCTGGAGAGATCACCTAGGTGTTAGCCAGGCAAGAAATGTTGGGATTGGCAGTAAAAGGTGCATGTTGTTGCATTTGTAGGGTCTTCAAGTACTCTGAGACCACTCTAGGCAGTGAGGATGTCTATGCTGCAAGCATCACACAAGGGTTCTTTTCTAGCCGCTGTCATGACTGGTGAGCCAAGCTCTGTTCGCCATAGGGACCTCTGGCCCCATGACCTGCTCATTCAGACCCTGTAGCTGGCCATCATTACTGGAGATATTTTTCAGGAGGGACAGAGGAAAGCTATTTAGAGGTTGTTTCAGTTTCTAGTGAACAATACCCCAAACCAACAAGCTCCAAAGAATATTAGATCTGAGATCTGCTCAGTCCTATTACTATCATTACTGTTATTTGAAGGCTCTTCAGTTAAGCAAGTCCATCTTACATGCTACCAACATATGGCCTTAGTAAATGATTGCCCTATTTATATCCCTGGAGTTTTGTCAAGCATCTGTTTCAAGCACAGTGTGGCAAGCATGAAATTTTTGGTCACACAAATGCAGTGTACTGTATGTATTTATTAAGAAGGCAGATGTGATTTTTAGGTCAAATGTCTGGAGCAAGCAGCTTTATATAGTCATGTTGGCAGTTACCCATACATTGAATAATGTTTTCTGGTAATCCTGGGACAGGAGTCTTGTTTGTCTGTACGTGATTCTGTGATGACAAGGGGAATGGTGGACTCTGTTTGCCAAAGATGTAGTAAATTTATTGACAGTATGTGACCCTGGATCCAGCCTGCCTGGGATGGGGGTTTTCAGTGAAGCTGAATTACTTTGAAAATTTTGCCTCTTTATGCTCGGTGTCCTGATCGTACCTAGCTTTTAACTAGCAGAGTGGAGTTACTGCTACTGTGCTAATGTACATGTAAGGGGAAATGATATCAAAGGAAAGCAGAAATGATGTGTGATTGGGATAGCGTTACTCTTCTGAATTAATCTCATGAGTGTTGCTGAAATTCCTTGTGCAGATTGCCGGTTCATGTGAAACGTGCTTTCTTTTTAGTTCAGTCATGCGTGGAGCAGCACAGAGCTCTTGTGCTGGTTGGAAATGTCAGAAGTCAAAATTTTTGTGCTGCTTTTCTGAAATGTTGTTATTTCGTGGAGAATGAAGGCAGGGTCTTTTTCAAGAAAACAGTATTGGAAAATACAATCTCTCTGTCTTTTTATGACCCACTGTAATGTTGAATGTATTGATTGTTGCAGCATCAAAGATACGGCATGAAACCTTACATTTAAAAATAGATAAGGAAATTAGTTGCCTATATCATGAAGTTTTATAAGAATTATTAATTTAAAGTAATGAAAACCCAGGCGGTTTAGTGTCCAGCCTCTGCGAGCAGCTGATGGTGTACCTGTGAAAAGCAAGAGTAAGGCAAGCCCAGGATGCTCTTTTTCCTCCTGCGTTGTGCTGTGAGTGACCTTGGACTTAGCATTGATTTGTGCCTAGGCCTGGGTGTTGAAAATGTGCTGCTGGACCTACCCTTCAGAAATACTGAATATTCAGGTTTTCCCGGTGCTCTGTGACAGTGCATCCCCAGCATCACTTATATTTCCAATAACCTTTTCTTTTTGTAACTCCCTGTGGTATGTTCTTGCCTTCTAGCATCTTCTCTGTAAGAAATATCAGGTAAACTATTCCCTACTGAACCTTTTAATCGTCTAGTTCATTTTGCAGTATTGCACTTGACCTGCTTTTTTTCCTTTTCATTGTTGCTTTGGAGTACAGAACTGAGACGGTGGAATTTGCTTGCAGTTCTCATGTTCCATAAAAATTCCAAGTAATTTTAAATACCTTTCCTGGGCACAAGAGATGCAGTGCAAATGTTGAACAGTGAAGCAAAGGGAGTGCACTCATGTTCTGCAGAATGTTATTTTCTGAAAGCACAAGTGCCATTCTGACCATCTGAAACCTTTAGGTGTATCCTACACAAGTGTTACTAACAAAGGTATTCTATTCCCTTTATTAACCTCTTTGGTTGATGGAAAGAACTCTTACATCACTAGTTTTATTTTTCTGAAGTACTGGTTTAAAGTGTGTTCCATGCTTGTATAAATGAAAATCTTTTAAAAATGAAATTGAATGCCTCTAGTTGTTTTGCAAGCTAGTATTTGCATGGAGAGAAGTATGTATCAGTGCGTAATATTAAGATCCTTTAAAAAGAAAGATACTTTAACTGGAGACTGAAAATTTTCTGGAGGCTTTGGTTTGTGATCTGTTTTACGTGAAGCCACTTACTGCAGGTCTGAGGGTCAGCTTGACACTCATCTTGGTGTGGGTTAGCTGGGTCTTTGCATGTGCTGGGTCATCCCCCAGAGCAGCCTGAGTGACAGCCATGCCCCTGAAGCGGCCATGTGCCTCCAGTGACTGGGCTGAGTGGGTGCGAGTGGGTTGGGTGCTGTCGGGACATGCGTAAAGTTGAGGACCAGGCCCTGGGTTGCTCATGTGAGGGTGGCTTGCGGTCCCCATCCTCTGAGCTCCACCAACGATGTGCTGGTTTGTGTATCAAGCCCACGTTGGTCCTTTTAAAATGATGTCTCAGGAAAGGTGGCCAGGAGTGGAGAATCCCTGGTACCATCTGTGTAGGTCATTCCCATAGTGGATTATTCTCTGCATTGGGGGAAAAAATAACCCAATCCCAAAGGCAGTCCCCTCCAACCTCACTTTTTTTTTAACCTGTTTTAAGCCATTACATGATGCTTGTGAGAGAGCCCCAAGCAGGTAACTCCTGGCGTTGGTGACACAGGAACCTTGGGGACAGGTTACCCTATGTTGGGAAAGTGCAGTTTACTTTCCCTGGCTGCATAGATTGCTATGGGCAGGATAATTACTGCTGGCAGCTCATGAAATGGCAATTTTGAAGTCTGCATCATTTTCTAAGCCTCTAAGTTCTTAGTGACTTTTGTTTGTCAGAGATTTTTGTTTCCATCATTATCTGATGTGAAGGACCTGCCTGTGTCTTCACGTGAATGCAGCTGAATGAAAATCAGGCTGTCATCTGAAACAAAAATGTCCCTTTGGTCATTTTTGGGGGGGTTAATCTAATGTAAAATCAAAGTTTTCACATCTGAAAAAATAACTAAGGAGGCTGTGGGTGGCCTTCTTTAGTTGAAAAGTTAAAGAAGTTGGGTCTTTTGGTTGAACTAAATATATTTATTTGGATTAAAATCTTTTTTTGTGAAAACAGTTGCCCATCTCTGTCCATAAAGTCCACCTGGTACTTGCCTTTTCTAAAGTCCACCTGGTACTTGCCTTTTCCTGTTGACTTCACGTAGGTGTTTGCTGATAGATGATGGGAGGTGGAGAGGTAGCACAGTAACAGGGCAACAGGCAAGTAGTTATGGTCACGGTGGTTGTATTGCAGTGGGTAAAATAAAACCAAACTGTCTTGATAAACAGCTGATTGAGGGTTTTGTAGTATACCTCTGGAACCTGCCTTCTCATTAAGCCACTAGAGATCATAGTATAACCGCAGACATTTGGGTCTCTGTGCAGGTCTCTGTTGTTTGAGTCTCAGTGTGGTTAGTCCCTTACAAAGAGGAGGTTTGATTTGGCTTTTTCTCATATGGCATCATCCTATTTTAGCCGTAGACCATTTGCCATCTCTCACAGCAGTGTCTTGTTGATTGTTTATATTGTCAAAGTGGGTGGCTGATAAAACTATAGAAAATTGTGAAGCAGCTGGTGTTTAATTAGTGGGTTCCTTATATAGCTGATTGGCTGCACTCTGATCCCACTCCGACTGGGCTCAATCCAGAGTCATTCAGATGGTTGTGCTGGACCTTTGATGGAGTTATGTAACTGAGAACATGAAGTAGCGTCCTGTGTTTCTGCTCTAATGAAAACCCGCAGTTCCTAGAAGAGGTGGGGCAGACACAGAGAGGGCTTAGCTTTTGTACTGAACTACTCTGTCAAAATCCTGAAGATCATGGCTAAAACCCTTTCCCCTACTGAAGCTGATTGCAAAACTCTTTCTCCTCTTGAGCCAAGATTTTCCATATATTGAAGAGGGAGGGGGTAAGATTTAGGCCTGGTGTTTTTTATTCTTGCAAGACCTCTGCTATGGGATGTGCTTTGCAGAAGGAAAAGCTTGACTTACCTGTTTTCATGTGCATGTATCCAAGTTACAACTCCTACGTGCTGTTTTCAGTTGGCAGAGAAAAATACCTTGTCCCTTCTCCACTTGGAAGTAGTGAGCTTCCAAACCAGGACTGAGATTAGACCTCAAGCCTCGTTCAAGTCTGGATGCATTTCAGTTTGGCTGAGGCATCTATAAAGAAATAAAGGAGTGCTGTGGCTTGGAAAAACTTGTGCTGAAATATGCTGCTGAGAGGTCAGAGATGATCGCATCTGGATTGAACCCATTGCTGCTCCACAGGCTGTAAATCAGCTGGTGTGAGCAACCATTGCTTAAATGTGTCGTACTGTATGTAACCAGGAGTAGGTCAGCAAGTAAGATGCTCTGCCTTGTGTGTTGCCTGCTACGGCTTGTACAGTGTATCTGCCCACACTGAAAAATATTCCAGAAAATAATAAAAACAAACAAGGTTTTAAGAACTCCTCTGCAAGAATAGTTGCAATGCTAAATTCATGCAGTTCTGACTACAGAGCTACACAAATGTTTTCCCATTAAGGAATTACTCACTCTTGCAGATTTTTCTGAAGCAGCAGGATTAGGTTTTGCTAGTCTCAAGTCTGAATCCAGTGGATTTGGGGGTGCTCAGGCAATGGTGGGGCACCGTCTCTCCTCCGGCATCATGGGATCCATGGTGGGAGATGATCTTCCTTGAAGAGCAGCGTGTGTTATTTTTCCAATCAAAATGGTCTAAATCAAATGCAAAAGACAGGTTGCAACAAGTAAGTGATAAGCATGAAAATAGTCTAATTTATAACATGCAGGGCACAGAGAATGGGGTGGGGGAAAAGGATGCACAAAAGGCTGTTAGCCAGGGCACCAACCTCTTCCTTTTCTGTTTAGTTTCAGCTTCCCTTAAAATTCCTGCTGTTTATCCACTTTGCCCACACGGGAGTCAGAAGCCTTTCTGCTCTTTTCTGTCAAATTAAATTAATGGGGAGAAAAAACAACCACACAGATGCTCTAAATCCCAGGCTAATACTGCAGAGTTTTGGCTCTTGCATCTGATTCTCAGTGTGATTCAAAGGCAATTCTGGAGACACACAGGGCACTCAGAAAGGCAAAAGAGCAACAATTTTTGTGTTTAAATTAAGAGCTGAATTTTTCATCCAGTTCTGGAAGGTGAGATGTGGAATCAAATCCTGGGTTTGTCTGTGATCTCTTTCTGCATACGTGTGCATGTATGATGGAGCTAATTTGCTGCGGGCAATGCACAGGAGTTTTCTGTCAACTACATTGGCCAGATGAGCTTTTTTGCTAAAATAATTGTATGGAAAAAACATTTGGGAAGCTTCTGTGAGTGTGAGGGAAGCATCTCCCCATCTGCAGTTCCCTGATTCTGGCAAACCACCTGGAGAGACAGAGATGGAAACCCAGCTGCTTGCACAAAGCAACGTGCATGCGCTTTGGTGATTTCACTTTTTTGGGGGCAATTTGATTTTTCCAAGATCACTTGAAGTCTTTTCTCTGCCCCGTAACTCTTCACATCCAGCACAGGACCTGGCGAATAGCTCCAGATCAAATGGCCCAAATTACAAATGCACTGGTGTGAGCTACTGCAGCCGCTGAAGGGCAGAGCCGTTGTGTCCTGTGGATGCAGATACGACTTTTGTGCGGGGGAATAATTAAGGCAAAGATTGCAACAGTTGCAGCACAGCACCAGCCATATGCTTACTTTTTGCTCATTGTATTTTCAAGTACAGAGAAGAACCAAAAAGAGAGCGAAGTGGGCTTTTAGCTTTAACTGTATCTAAGAACCCAGATCATCCTTCTGTAAACGCCTTTGATTTGGCTCTTTATAGGCAGCTCAGGCTTTCTCCTGCCATCATTGCACCTGTCCGATAGCACGTGCTCTGCTATCATAGCTCCTCTTTCAGCACTTCCTTTCCTTTTCTTTCTTGTTACCTGGATGACTGCATTACAAAGGATGCTCTCACACGCTCCAGATTTAGGGCTGGAATCTCATGCTGCCGCTGGGAGTTTTGCATAAGTGATGCTATGTGCATGGATTTGCCTTCTCTCTTAAAAACTGTTGGAAGGTTTGGAGTTTTGCAAACCTTCAGGTGGATGGCAGCAGTTTTATCAGCACTAATTATAATAAGCTGTTTTGGCCTCAGTGAAAGCTGAAGACTCAGGATCAGTAGAAGAGCAAAATGTGTAACATCAGGGATCTGAAGCTGTTGGAGCTACTGATGGTCAATGCCAATGCCATGTTTAGGGTTTTACTGAATTGGAGCCTATATGAAGATCAGCAGTAAGCACTGAGTAGGTACTGTTTGCATGAGTAAGACCAAAATTTGCCAAACAGTATTTCTAAATGCTAGTGGCTGGATATTTATGAGAACAAAGTTTTGGATTGTTTCTTTTTTTTCTCCAATTTGGGAGATGCTGCCAGCAGGACAGCTTTTTTTATAGTGTCTTTTGCTGTACCCTACTTCCCCTGTTAATGCTGGACATCTGCAGGCATAAAGCAGCAATTGCTAAAGATGTGTAGGCTATACGGCATTTTGTATGACAGTTTTCTTTTACTTTTTGAACACTGCTAGTCAAGAATCTCTAAAATGTATCACAAGCCATCAATATGGATTTAAATGGTTTTCTTAATCCAGAGTAAATTCTTCAGTGAGAGCATGCCATCCACAATTTAGTCTCTCAGCTGTTAAAATGTCAGATTCTCACCCCTCAATTAAAGCAGGATGGTAAAGTGGGACCTCAATAAAGAGGTTCTTCAGTGTAGCATTAATGCTGAAGTGTTTGGATGCGTTTCATGTACAGATTACGAAGCTTTTGGTTTTATAGCGCTCATCCTGTGTGGGTTATGTACAGGTTACCCCACAGCTTCAGAAGAGTTTTTAGTTTTGCTGTTCACTCCCCATTTTTGATTGACTCCTTAACATCGCAGCGTGCTGTAAAAAAGTGGCCTCCTTCTGCACCTGGCTCTGGCAACCAAGAGGTTAAAACTTTCCTTGCCTCCTTTGCTATTCTGTGGTCTGTTCTTAGACTGTTAAAATCAACACATTTTTTCCAATTAAAGGCAAAAGTGGAAGGAAAGTGCCTTTGGCTCTTCTGGCACAGTGCTTTATAGAAAGAGAGGGTATAATTGTTATTCCATGTAGTAAAACTGGCAGTGACTCCTGGCACATGCCTTTATTTTTTGTCTTTCCTTCCCACTGTTAACTTTGCACAAGCAAGAAGCCTCCGCAAAGACGCTTTAAAAATGCAGTTTAAATTAATATTTATATGTCCAAGAATCAGAAGGCAGTTTGGATTAGAAGGCATGGAACATATCCTTATGATATGAACTCATTGCAACTCATGGTTTGGTTCGACAGTCTGGATTTGCAGGACTCCACAGACTTTTATCCACTAATAAAAGTTTCCCCACTAATCTGACTTTTTTTCTAGGAGTTCAGACACTGACATCCACTCCCTCCAGTTTTTTCCAGACTGTGAATTCAATCACGAAGTCTTGATTTGTTTAAAGCCTGCAGCATGCTGGCGGTCTGCCAGGGCAAACTGCAGATCCTTTCCCCCAAGGAATCTCGTGCTGCTTAACTTTTAGGCAAAACACAAGTAAAAGATTCAGCCTTTTGGCCACAAACATATTATGGTGAGGGACAAATGCTTTGTTAGCAAAACAGGAATGGCAAAGTACTTGGGATTCCCTTTGTAAAAATGTCACCTTTCTCTAGAAAATGGAAGCAGCTCTGTCTCTGCTCCCAGCTGCATTTTTATGCATCAAGCTACAAAACTGTATTGCAGAGCTGAAAGACCCAACCGTCTCAAATACCCCTCCACACAATCTGCACCCTGGTGGGTGAAGGGCAGTCCCCTCCGCCTCCCAGAGAGGAGCCTGTGCCCAGGCCAAGCCCGGGGTGTGGGGAACCAGCCTTCCCTTGACCTTCTGTATTTTTTGTCCTGGGGCCCTTGTTGCCAAATTTGTTGTGAATTGCAAGAAAGCATCAGCAAACGTGGCTAAATGAACATTCGTGCTGACTTCTCCAGTTTGCCTGTCTGTAGTCAGTGAATGACGTTATATTCCCTGGGATGACAATTTGAAGGGGAAAAGGGGACTATTTTCTGCATTTCCTTTGCTCCCTGAGGATGCTGACTTCAAATGAGCTCTTGTCATGGTAAGTGTGTAAGTGAAATTGTGACTCTTCATCAGGTCTGATTCTTCTTGGGTTGATGCTGCCTTTACACATGGCTAAGCCCATTCATCCCGACTTGCACAGTTGCCTAATTATCAGGTGTCAGAGAGTGCGAGCTGGCTGATGATGTACACTGGTTGCTTATGTCAGCAACCTGTAATTCAAACACCTTTTTTGTTTGTTTGTTTGTTTGTTTTAATCTAAACTTTGAAGGTGAACTCTTGCTGCCAAGGAGCTTGCTGAGAGTTTTGCCAGCAACTTCAAGAGGGCCTTGAATCCAAGTTCTCTGTTTAGAAAATCAATGCATTTGGGTGGTGGTTTTGGTTCTTTTTTTGTTTTTAAAAACCGAACACAACAACAACAACACCATGTCTAAAAAACCTACAACAAACTGAGTGGGTTCATGTTGAGTGTGCTCCATTCCAGCAGAAGTCAGTCATAGGCTAGACTGCTGTGCTCAGGCTTTAAGCTTTGTACCAACTTGAAGTAGATGATGTATAACAATTTCATTGCTAGAACTGCAATCAGCATTGCTTCACACCACCTTTTCAAAGAGCTCTTGCATCAGAAGTAGTGGTTCCCAACCTGTGTGCATCTATGGGGGGAAACGCACAGAGCCTTAACATTTTCATAGGTCTTTTGGTGTGATAAATGTACCCGGGATGGGATGTGATTTCTGCTTTTCAAGCTGTCGGCCCTAGATTGTCTGACCCTTAAACAGACAGTTTGGTTAAATCCCTTTGCAAATATTGGGACATCTGATTTGTGTTTGGATAGATCTGCTCTAATCCAGATGGAGGTGAATCCAAAACAGCCTCTCCACCTCCGAGTTCCTTACCTGGGAATCATCTTTACCAAGGTTGCTTTTACATTTCGATATCGTTCTTCCCATATTCATTTTTCTTCTCTGTCTGCTTTGCTCAGTGTTCAAAATAAAATAAACCCCAAACCCTGAGAAATGAGAATGGCATTTACTATTAAATGCTGGAGGCACAAAATGTATCTGTTCTATTTCTCAGGAATTGTGTTTCTGCGCTATGGATGCGTGAAGGGTAAGATAAACCTGAAAGCTGCCCTCCCTACGAACAGGCTCATATCAAGTAGTTGTCAAAATAAATGCATTACTCAGCTTCTTTGAGGTGCTTACAGGGCTATTTCAGTGCACTCTCATTTACCCACAAAGTGAAACTGCTCCATCTGTCAATAACCATTACTCACGTCCCTATTCTTAGTACCAGCCTATTGTGAACGTAAACCTGTTTGCCTAAATTCTGTCTGCAGAAATATCTGTGAAATTCTCAATAACTTCAGTCTCCTGAATCTTTAACTTCAACATCTATTACAGCAATATGTCAGAAAGCAACACATGTCTGTGCAAAACTAAGAATGAGGAGCTCAGTCATCACCCAACACATATATTTGTATAGTGCCTTGAATTTAGTGTTTAGGAGGTACTTCTGGGTGTTTGAAGGAAACTAGGACTGGTCGGTGAGTTGTGGTTACACTGCAGGTTTGAAAGTGACTGTGCAAAATAACCCTTTTGTGGAAGAGGTGCTGTGTGACTGCACTCATGAGCACAGCTAGGCGTGACGATGGCATTAATCTCTCACTGCTCTTTTTTCATGTTGCTGCTTAGGGGCCAGCTGAGCTGACAGGGACTTGTGCTCTGTTTCTAGCTATCAAGGGAATTACTTTTTAACTCTACTTTGTGACAGCCCACGGTTTCATTTGCGTGTTTGTCCCTAGATACATGGTTTTGGCTTGCAGCATCTTTGTTACAGGCGATGATTAATCAAAAGAGGTTTCTCTCTTGATTTCTGGGGTTTGTCTTGAGTGTTCAGAGAATAAAAATGACATTTCAGCCATAAACAGAGCAGCTTTATTGTAGAGCCGTGCTCACATGCATGGCCCTCTGAGCCCATTTTCATATTATCACCACCTTTAAAAAGTCAATTTAACTGTAATAATGCAGTTTCTTTCATTTTGTGTTTGATAATCACTTGAAGCAGGTTTAGAAGCTGGAAGAGTATTTTGGTGTAAGCACTGCATCGGAGAAAGGCTTTTTGGGTTTGCGCAATTAATCATGAAGGCCTTCCTTGCGATGTCGTGTATCTTCATCCAAGAAGGGTGAAAAGGAGGAGTGCAGCTGGAATAGGACCCAGCCGCCCCATGGTATCTGTCTTCCGACGCCCCTGGCTTGGACTGGTCTATATAGATGCATAGAAGGGCAGACGTGTGCTTTGTGTAATAGATGGGGTGGTGGCACAGCCTCCTTCAGCTGGAGATTTTGGAAGAAAGCAAGTGTGGTTATGTTTCTACACTGAGCTCATTCCTTTCCATGTGAAGAGCAGCTGACTGTGGAGCCCCTGGGGAATGCTCGCTGAGACGTGGGAGCCCAGCAGATTGAATGGGGACACTGATTTTCCTGTTCTTGGACAAAGGCTAGGACACAGCATGCTACCCGCATCACATTTTGCGTACCAAGGGTCTTTGGCAGCTCAGACCTGAACAAAGGAGCAGGGCGTTGAATCCTGGTCTTCCAGCTTGGTGCTTTAACCCGAGGCACAGTTTTTTGCTGTGTTGGGCTAAGATTTGTGTCTGAGGCAGAGAGAAGTTTGTTTACCTGTGAAATTTGTTTGCTGTGATTTTTATGCTAGGTAGAGAGGAAGAACAGGACTGAAAGTCAGTTGCTTTGCTGCCCTTGAGAAAAAATATATTCATGTTAAAAAAAGAAAAGTAAATAAAATGTTCCTGTTAAGTGCCTGTTAGTTATACATATTACATCTAAAAGTAATTATCATTTAATTAGCAGTCTAGCAACAGTGGAAGGAGATGAAGTTAGTTACATTGCATTTATTACTGATAGCAAGCAAAGGGACATATTCCTGATGAAGCAATTCCTGCAGAAGTGATTTAGACTGGCCTTTTGGTGATTGCAAGCAGCACCATGGAGCTGAACCCACCGGGGTTGGGGGCTGCAGCAAGTGGGACAGCAGAGACCCAGAAGTGGTACCAAATGTGCCCACTGCAGGCTTTCCATGATTGATATCTACTTTTTTTTCCATGAAGAATTATATGCTTTCATTTGAAGACCAGTGGGATTAGGATTAGATACCAGATTAGATGAGCATGTGCATTCTTTGACACCCAAACTCTGGTCTCTGTTCCAGGTATTTCTAAAGATAAACCTTTGGTCTTTTTTTCTTTCCCTTTTCCTCCATCCACCAAACATTTTGTTATAGTAAGTCAGGGATTGGAAATGCCAAAAGATCACGTTGGAGGAAATAGAGTACAAGAAATCTTTCACCTTCATAGAGGTGAAATCCCAGCATTTGTCTGCTCTTGTGTCACTGGGATTTTTGAAGTGCTGCTATTGTGGTTTAACCCCGATTGGCAACGAAGTACCACACAGCCGCTCGCTCACCCTCCCCCTGCCCCGGCGGGATGCGGGGAGAGAACTGGGGAAAAAAAGAACTAAAACCCATGGGTTGAGATAAAGACAGTTTAATAGGACAGCAGAGAAAGAGAAAATAATAATAATAATGATAATGATAATAATGATGAAAGAATATACAAAGCAAGTGATGCACAATGCAATTGCTCACCACCCGCCGATCGATGCCCAGCCCGTCCCCGAGCAGCGATCGCTGCCCCCTCCGGCCAACTCCCCCAGTTTCTATACTGAGCGTGATGCCATATGGTATGGAATAGCCCTTTGGCCAGCCTGGGTCAGCTGTCCTGCCTGCGTTCCCTCCCAGCTTCTTGTGCACCCAGCAGAGCATGGGAAGCTGAAAAGTCCTTGACTAGACTAAACACTACTGAACAACAACTAAA
>VZTL01045422.1:9889-23518 GCA_013400535.1 Scopus umbretta | reverse complement strand
AATGAGATATAAGAAAACATCTATTTTCCTAGTGGAGACAAGGCTTTGTGGCTTAGCTCCTGGGTTTGATTACAAGATGTACTCTGGCTGGATAATTTCTGTGCAAGTAAAATGTAACAGCAATTTCCAGATCTGCTTTGAGCATAAGACCTTTAGGGGCCCAGTCATATAGGAAAAGTAAAACCAGGTTAACGAAATACTGTGCCTTTCTGACTCTTCATCCATGCTAATCTGTGCTCTCCTTTGTATTCTGTCTTGATGTGCAATAGCTTTCCAGTCAGGGAAAACATTTTTCTTGCTATCTATGCATTTTTCAGTGGTTTCCAGTATAAACCAGTGCATGTATAAAAATTGTGCTCTGTTTTATCTGGGCCTCCAAATCTGAGACTCTGTGTCACCTCTCCCATAGGACTGTCCCTAACAAATCACGTGAGTGACCACTTATTTCTCCCAATTCTGCCTTTGCGAATAATGAGACACCATCAAGGGTCAACCCACTGGCATAGTGGTGTTTGCAAATTTGCCATCATGCTACACTGTCTTTTGGGAAGGAGCCTCTTTCCCCTGTGCTCTAGGGAGGCACCTGGGCTCATCACTGTGGGCCAAAGGCTTTGCACCAAGTGTGAAAGACTGGGTTTCCCCCTGAATCCCTGTCTCTGCGCTGCCTCCAGGAATAGTTTGGCAACTGCCATTAAATTAGCTAAAACGAAGAGCCATCTTTTAAGTATACCCCAAGGGAGAATCCTGTAATTGCAACTATTTCCTCAAAACCATTCCTGAACAGAGTCGGAGTCCCATTTGCAGGGTAATTATCAAATTTACTCTCTCCAAGGTGACTTCTTCAGGTCTTGTGCTCTGAGTTATCATTTTTAGACTCAAAACTACACACGTCAAATGGTGTGATGCCACATTGCTCCCCTGTGTACGCAAAGAGAGCAGGACCAGGACCATCAGAATTAGCACCTTGCACTATTGCCAGCACTTGGGTGAATGATGGAGAAAAGCCCAAAACGACTCAGTGTGTGCAGATTCTCATGACCCTGAACAAGGCTCACTCCTGTCTCACAGCCATTGGTCTGGAAGGGTTTCTCAAGGTTGGTGTTTTTTTGCTGGGGTCCCAACAAGATGGCTAGGCAATAGGCATGTGGCCTAAGTGTCTTCTGTGTCAAAGTGGCTGCAGAAATGGGGTAAGCCCTGATCCATGTAATGGATATCTTTGGGGCTGCAGTTGTACTTCAACTGACAAAATATGTAGAGTTGGGGACTATTACTACCTGCACATGAGCATTTTGAGAGCCTATAACAGCACATTCTGCACGAAAACCCCTGCTAAAAGTGCCAAAGAAGATGGGACCACAGAGGTGGGTGTCCAGGCATCCAGTGATTTTGAGTGCTGGGACATCCTTGGGTTTTCCCATATATATATAAAAAAAATTTCCCGTCATCCAGGAGGAGGCAGTTAACGACTTGCTATGCGACCTGGACACTCACAAGTCTATGGGGCCAGATGGGATCCACCCAAGAGTGCTGAAGGAGCTGGCAGAGGAGCTTGCCAAGATACTCTCCATCATTTGTCAGCAGTCCTGGTTAACAGGGGAGCTCCCAGACGGCTGGAAGTTTGCCAGTGTGATGCCCATCTACAAGAAGGGCGGAAGGAGGATCCAGGGAACTACAGGCCTGTCAGTCTAACCTCGGTGTCGAGGAAGATTATGGAACACCTTGTCTTGGGTGCGCTCAATGGGCATGTTCAGAACAACCAGGGCACCAGGCCCAGCCAGCATGGGTTCATGAAAGGCAGGTCCTACTTGACCAACCTGATCTCCTTCTATAACAAGGGGACCCGCTTAGTGGACGAGGGGAAGACGGTGGGTGTTATCTACCTGGACTTTAGTAAAGCCTTTGACAGTGTCTCCCACAGCATTCTCCTGGAGAAGCTGGCGGCTCCTGGCTTAGGCAGGTGTACTCTTTGCTGGGTTAAAAACTGTCTGGATGGCCAAGCCCCGAGAGTGGTGGTGAGCAGAGTTCAATCCAGTTGGTGGCTGGTCACAAGCGGTGTTCCCCAGGGCACAGTATTGGGGCCAGCCTTCTTTAATATCTTTATTAAAGATAGCCGACAGCCTCCTGGCTTGTATCGTGAATAGTGTGGCCAGCAGGAGCAGGGAAGTGATCGTGCCCCTGTACTCGGCACTGGTGAGGCTGCACCTCGAATACTGTGTTCAGTTTTGGGCCCCTCACTACAAGAAGGGTGTTGAGGTGCTGGAGCATGTCCAGAGAAGGACAACAAAGCTGGTGAAGGGTCTGGAAAACAAGCCTTATGAGGAGTGGCTGAGGGAACTGGGGTTGTTTAGTTTGGAGAAGAGGAGGCTGAGGGGAGACCTGATCGCCCTCTACAACTTCCTGAACGGAGGGTGTAGCGAGGTGGGTGTTGGTCTCTTCTCCGAAGTAATTAGTGATAGGATGAGAAGAAATGGCCTCAAGTTGTGCCAGGGGATGTTTAGATTGGATATTAGGAAAAATTTCTTTACTGTAAGAGTGGTGAAGCATTGGAACAGGCTTCCCAGGGAGGTGGTGGAGTCACTGTCTCTGGAGGAGTTCAAAAAACGTGTAGATGTGGTGCTTTGGGACATGGTTTAGTAGTCATGGTGTTGTTGAGTTGCCGGTTAGACTAGATGATCTCAGAGGTCTTTTCCAACCTCAGTGATTCTATTCTAAAATAAGGAAGGGAAAGGCATTTAGGCAATTACCTTGGCAACAGTTTTTATCCTGGAGGCGAAATTTTACACTTGTGTTACAGTCCTGAAGCTTGGATGTGTAAATAGAAATCTTCTTTAGGCTCACATGCTGTATCTTAGCACACTGTGGGCACCATAGGGGTGTGCACGCAGCTTTCGTTGCTGCCAGTGGCTTAAAGCAAGCTAGAAACAGCAAATTGTGTGTGTGATTCCTTGCTTATAAGGTTATTAACTACCCATGCTTTTCTCACCATAGATGACTTAAATTGGGGGGAGAACCGGCATACATAACAATATTGGTAGTTAATTCAGCAGCTCCAATGTGGAATTCACTAAACTGATTTATAAATGCTTTTTCTCAAGAGCATCTAGGTAATATACTCATCTGACAGATGAGGAAACAGAGGTACAAAGAAGTTAATGCTTTGCCTGATGTCCCAGGGTGAGTATCTTCTTGACGTGGAAATCAGAGCAGGTATACAACAGCAACAAAGTCAAATCTATCTTGAGCAAGGTCAAAGGCATGGGTAGACATAATAGGTATTTTAAAAAATACATAGTTTTCACAGCTTCTGTGCCATTAAAAGTTTTAGTCATATTAATCTTCAGTAAATTCAGAAAAGGCATTCAATCTAGCATCTCTTTTTATGTGGTATCTCTTATTTTTAATTTGTTTTGCAGATTCTGTAGTACTTAGCAACAGCAGGAAAATAAACCCATTCGAAACAGACAATTAACCAAGGTCACTGGGGCAGGGAAGCTAGAATTATTCAAGAAACAACTATTGCAGATGCCATCCTGGGGATAATATTAAGCAAGGTACGCTGCTGTGGGCTAAAATGCCATTCCTTCATAGAAATTTTATTACATTCTTGTGAAAGACATCCAGCTTTTATCTGCCCAAGCCATTACACAGGCAGTGAAGGGAAGCTTGGAGTGTGGCTCCTGCCTGACTCCACATCTGCATGTAGACGCCCCGCTGTGGGAGGCAGAAGCAATATATATTTCTCCTTTGGAGATATGCTTCATGTGTGACATAAGTTTTTGGGCTGTTGTGATCAGCATCTTGCCCTCACGCTCGTGCACTGCTATTAGCCACCTCCCACGGCTGCCCTGGCGCTCAAACACTCTTCCATTACTGCAAACTTAATAAATTAATGATCTGCACTTCACTTTTAAAGCAAATACAGCTCCATAGCATGCCGCCATGCCCTGTCTGCCCTCTGTGTTTGCTTTTGGGAGAAGCTGGGACGGAGCTAAGGGGTGAGACAGGGGCACCACATGTTTGCTGTTGTAGTTGAGGAGCTCGTGGGACGGAGGGCTGTGAGGGCTGGCACCGCGCAGGAGGGTGCCACCTCGTCTTCTTCCTTGTCCTCATTCTCATCCTCCCTGGTGCCTCCTGGATGTGACTGAACCCTCTCTGAGAACAGGGTAAGGGGAGCAAAGCGTAATGGTGGGATGGTGGTGGGGTACGGCTGACAAAGACAGCAGGCAGGCCGGACCGGGCCAGGTTTGCCTTTGGACCTGTGGTTTGCTCTGCCTGGACCTGCCATTTCCCCTGTACAGAGAGTGGTAGTGCCACGGGATAATCTCGTTTCAGAGAAGAATGGGGTTGCTTTCTACCTCTGGGCTCTGCCTGATCCTGTCCTGTCACAGCCTCACCACTCCATAGGCCCTGCGAGCCAGTTCAGGCTCCAGAGGGCAGCTCCCAAGGATGCGGGTGGTCACCAAGCTGAGTGCAACTGAAAAATGGCTTTGTTGTTTTCCAATTCATATTTGATTTCTTCAGTCAGCAGAGTCGCTGCCCCTCTGCCATCCTGGAGCCATTCTGCTGCAGTCAGACTGGGCCCAGTGCCTGGTCTGCAGTGGGCTGGACCAGCCAGGAAGGCAGCTGGAGTGGGAGGGCTCCAGCCTGGAGTCCCTTCACGAGGCTGAGCAGTCCCTGAGCCCCAGGGACGCAACTTGTTGCCAGTGGAGTGAAGGGTGTTGCATGGTCTCTGGAGGTCTCCCTTCTGCATGGTCTCTGCTCCACGTGGCGGCCTGCTGCCTGGGGGCAGGGTCTGAGTAACCCTATCTTACAACCAGAGGGATCAATCCTTAATGCCACATACTGGTATTTAATTTCTCTTGCTATAATCCTGTGTTGTACATCCCGGTCCTTATTTATTCTGCAATATGTTTGTGGTGCCACAAATGCAGCAGCACAGAGGTGACAGTACTGACGGTTGTTTCTGTTTGCAAATTGGTTCCATAATTTCATCTGTGGCCAACAGAAAATCACGTGTTTTAACATAGAGTGCTATGAAAAAATAAAGATGGTGTTCTGCCTTGCCCTGGTATAGTTAGGGAAATAACTGATAAGCCACTATTTAAACCCACAGGCCTAATTTGACCAAATTTGATAATTGACCTGAAATTTCCTGCATATTATGAGTTTGGTAAATTTAGACCATAAAGTGCACAGTCTCCCAGTGTTTCCTGCTGAGATGTTGGCTCCTGCCAGTGACCCCCAGCTGAAACGCAGAGCTGCAGATGGACAGCAGAAGTGGGAGATTGTGCGTGTTTTGGACAAGCCTGACATCTCAAACTGGAAGATAAGATGTTTGAGTTTGGTATGTTAAGTTAGGAATGGCAAATCTGGGAGAGGGACAAACAACACCTTTCTAGGCAGGTAAAGGACCATCCCAGATGTGCTAAACATGGTGCCATGTCTCCTAAAGCAGCAGGAATGTGTTATTGAAGGTAGAGCAACTCCATGATTGAAGTTTATTAAAAACAACAGCAGTTTAATGGAAACTGGACACCCCAGCAGTTCTTAAAGTGTATTCTCAGCCTTCCTGTGCTCAGCGGTATGACCGCTAATTATTTTTTAATATCTTTTTTTCTACATATTTTATAACTTGCACTTTAGTATAAAATTGGAAGCAAAATCCAATTGTGTAGGAAAATTAATTTCCTTGAATTGGAGAAGCAATCTACTTGAGACTTTTTAATCATTAGATGGTAACTGTGCACTAAAGAAAGGAAGACTATTAAAGTAACTTAATAGACTAGGATAAACGTCTTTCCCTGTATCTTCTTCATCTTTATTTAGAGATTCATGTTGAGGATATTTCATAAAAGCTGCTCTTCTTGACCTTTTGTCACTTAGTGTATAGAGGAGCCAACCGAAATAATGGCAAGGAACTAACACCGTGGATTTCTGGATACAAACCCAATAATTCTGCTAAACGTCTCTGTTCATCCTTTTCTGCCAAATTCTGCTTTTCCTGTCTCATTAAAGAAAGAATAGCTATCGGGACAAATAAAAATGCATTTAGCTGAGCTGAGCTGTGTGATTTTTAAAAACAAACTGTGTTAATGCTTTTAATTAAGGGGCAGAGGAACAAAAGGCTTTATCAGCTCTTTGTCTGCAGGCCATTATTTCATTGTGGATGGGCTATCTATTATTGTAAACGTCCACCTTTTTGAAGGATTTACTACAAAATCAAATGGTGTTTTTATTTAAATTGTTGAGCACCGCTTGATTCCTCATTTATTTAATACAGAGGCATTGTTACAAAGAAGAATGTAGCACTTAATTTGTATTGCTTGAGGGACCTCAGATCCGCTCGGGAGCGCTGCTTTGCATGCTTCATGGTATTGTGTGTTGAAAACAGAATGTGCAGCAAAACGAAGAAGAGGAAAATTTGAAGGTGAAGTTACAAAATCCCAATCAGGCTGTTTCCAAAAGCATTTTGGAAAGGATCAGTGACTCTGTGGTCTGTAAAGTGAAGTCATGTTGCAAAATAATGATGAAAAAACCCTTTTTTTGGGTACAGCTCCTGTGCATGACTATTGAGTGGCTTCCAGTTCAGAAAATATCTGGTGGCGAGTTCTCAGTAATCCAAATTATTGGATCAGAAATGCAGTTTCATTTGTCTGAAACTTTCACCTGGATTTTTTTCTGGATTTAACCGATGTCTGAGAGCCTTTAGCAGACCTAACAGGTTTTGACTGGAGGAGTCAAAGGTTCCCATGCTCCCCCACACCTGTTCCCCATGGAGCAGATGAACTGGGTTGTTCATGCTCTGTGTAAAACCAGAGCAACTTACCCTTCTATTTAATTTCAGGAGTTAGTCTAGGATAATGGAGCTATTAGATTTGGCATCTCTATACGTGGTTATCATTTCAGAAAGAATTGTTTCTGCTAATGGTAGTTAACTTGCTACAAATAAAGCAATAGAATTGAAATCTTAAGTACTAGAGTGGCAGGAAACCATGAAACATTATACCACTTATTGGAAGGAAGGCCGAGCTGGCTGTCAGGGAAGAAATCTATTGAAAAAACCCTCTGATGGATTCCAATTCTAACTAATTTAATACGGCAGCGGCATTCAGCTGTTCTACCAACCAGTCTATTAAAAGTATTAAAATGTCTCTAAATAATAATACTTAAGTGGCTAGAACTCTTCATCCAAGGAGCTGAAGGGTTTCACAAAGATTAATTTGGCTGGCTTTTGGTGGAGCTGAGCTGTAAGGTCCTTGGGGATATTGAGCCCTGCAGCTGCCTGGGGTGCCTCGGGCAACCCAGATGCTCCTCTGGCAGATACGGGCATTTTGTGTGGTGTGGATGGAGAGGTTGAGTGTGGACCTGATCCTTGCTATCTGTAAGCCATGTCTGGGTATATTTGAGCGTGCATTCCTCCTCTGCAAGCCGTAAGTGCTTAGTTCAGCCTTGAATGTGCTCCACAGTATAGACAAGCCATGAAATGTGCTTTGAAGCAGGAATTTGGGGCTGCTTTTAAAATACAGGATCCCGTTGCCCCGTTTCTATCTGAAGGTTCCCTCTGAAGCATAGACATTTCTGAGCGGTGTGAGATTTCCAGATACACGTGCTACCATTGGTATTACACCCTGCAAATCTTCCCCAGGCAGCAGAAGATGAGTGTCCCCTAGGCTCAGGCAAGGAGCTGCAGAGGTGATGGTGGAGCTTCCCCCTGCTTGAAGCTTTAAGCTCAGTGTGGGCCAGGCAAGGGATTCTCCTCCCTGCTGATCCCTCTGAGTGGATCCGTGCTTTTTTTCTTTACTGCATGGATTCAAATGGGAGCAAGTTAAAGGGGAGAACGTTTTTTATATTTCTATTTTAGTACAGAAAATATCCCAGGGGGTAAACTTTCCACGTACCATAACCGCAACAGATTAGTGTATCCCCAAGCAGCAAGAGCATAATGATATGGTTTTGTTCAGTGTCGTGCTCTGTGGCAAAGTGTAATTTTATGGAGAGGGTCACAAGTGTTTAACCACTCAAAAAATACTCCCAAACGTGATTTCAACTTGCACGAATCAGAGCAACATCCTCACCTCAGGGAAGCCGTATCAGATGGAGATCTGGTCCAGCATTTTGCAAGGTAATGAGGGAGGGACAGCGTGTGTACATGTGGCAGCCAGGGCCATTAGAAAACACAACCATCTATTACATCCTTGAAATTACATAGTTATTATAAATTAACCCCTGACACTGAGTTTTTCCTCAATCTTTCTGCTATTCTATTGATGTCAGTATTGTTAGTACTGCTCTCATTTATCTCTGTTATTTTCCCTGACTGGACACTGTGCTTGGCTGCTCTTGCAGAGGTGGAGCCGAGTAGTGCTATTAGCTGGACGGCACAAGGTTTTGCAGGATGAACATGACAACTTGATCTCTAACCCGGAGCCCTGTTGATATTGGTGGAACTGCACAGATGACACAGCAGATGTTTCTGCAAGCAGTTTTCCTGAGTTTTTAAAGAATTTGCTTTTGCAAATTTGCAGCTTACCTTGTCACTAGTTGATAACGACTCCTGTGTGATGAGTAAGACAGATTCCAATCACAAACCTCGTTTCACAAAGCATCGTAACACCTAGTGTCTGTCCTGGAATCTAGGCTGTTACTAGACATGCTAGAAGAAAGTAAAAGAAAGGCAATGCCATTATTATATTTCCTTCACAAATGGGGAATGGAAACCCTAACAATTTCTGTCCTTGCCCATAGACACACCAAAGTGTTTGCAACAGAGCCAAGCCTGAAGACCAGCAATTTAATCCAAGGAGAACTCTTTCTCCAGTCTACACAGTGATATTAACTTATATTTTGGACAATTTCATTGCAGTGGTAAAATAATGTCTTCAAAGGCATAGAGATTACACATTGCTGCAAAGTCTGGGAGATAACTCTGCAGAAACTAGCCCTTGGTCCATTAAAAATTGGAAAATGTCAATAATTGTGCATTTCTGTTGGTTTTCTTCTCATACAGGACGCCGGCGATGATCGGTTGCTCGTTTGTTGTGCACAGAAAGTTCTTTGGTGAGATTGGGCTTCTCGATCCGGGGATGGATGTGTATGGAGGGGAGAACATAGAGCTCGGCATCAAGGTTTGTGACACATTTGAGAGAAAAATTGTGCCTAATAGTATTTAAGGAACCCAAAGCAACATTTTAACAAGGTAGCATAAACAGTTACTGGAATGCTTTAGGGGAACGGAGCATTGATGTGTTTAGTAGCATTTTAATTTAAGTTTAAGGGGGAAAACGACTTGCTTTTAGGGGTGAGTGCAATTTTTTTTTCTTGGATGCTTATCTGTCTGATCTGGTGCAAAAAGCTACTGAGGTGAAATGGCATGCCAGCATACACAGGGCCTGGTCATGTTGTCACACCACTGCTGTAAGTAACATGTATCTTAAATAAGAGAAAAAATATAGTGCCGTTTTTGTCATGTGAACAGTCTTAGGGAGGTTGGTGGGACTCATGTGAGTGTCTCAGGAAGACAGAAAGTCTGAAAATATTTTACAGGCATTTAGCATCTGCGAATAAAATAAGTTCATAAACAGGCAAAACATGCTTTTTAAAGTGAAACACTAATAGCCATGTTTTTAGGGCTGCCTCAGTGCATCCACAAAGGCATTCATCGTTACAGAACCCACTGTGACAACATCACTTGATTACTGTGTACCATATTAGATGAGGCTTAGTGATTCAGGTGTTTACATACAGTGAAGTGATTCATAAGCAATGAATTTAATGTTCAGAAGCAACTTGGGATGGCAAAGTCTATGGAGATTCTTCTAGGCATGTTTGAGAGTACAGAATCTGTACGTTAACAAGCTGATAGGGAGAGGCTTGAGACTTACAACTGGAAAATTGAATTGACTGTGCTGTTGTAAAAATGAAAAATCATTGTTCAGTTCATAGATTTACCAGAGGATATTTGCTTTGCTGGCAAATCTGAAGAAACTTAAGAAATCTATTGTAATTGGCTATGGGGAACAATAATCTCACTTAAACAAGGGAATAGAAATTAAAGGCTTTAAATATGCCACATAGCTCTTCTCTGTATGAAGTCATTATTGCACATCATCATGCAGCTCATTTCTTTGGTCTAGAGAGATCCCACTCTAAACAGAGCTTTTCTTGTGGCTATCCTTATTTGTTTGTTTATGGGATTTTTCAGTAATATCATTGTGGAACTAATCTTCTTGCAATTAGTAATTCAACCCAACTGCTACATTTTTGGGGGATTTAATGGAAGATTGGTTTCTTAACTGGAAAAATAAGATGGATGTCTCAGGGACAAGTGATGAGCATATGTCCTCTTCTTTTTCACATGCTGAACTTTTTAGAAAGGCTATTTAATAAACTTCCTTTTGAAAAAAAAAACAAAAAACCCCTCTCTTCCCCAAGTGACTTTCCCAGGCTTGCGTTTCCAATCCGTATGTTTCCCTGTTGTTTGCCCACTCATATGCTGTGCATTTTGGTCATGGTTTTAAAAATATGGGTGGTTTCGAGAAGCAAAATACTTGGGAAATCTACCTGGGAAGACTATGTATAAAGTAGATTTTCAAAGATTCCTGAGCTCCAAAGATCGGTCTGTGTGCAAGTGTCTTATCTAGCAATGAAGAGCTCATGGCATAGCAGTCATAGCATAATTAATACACGTTGGCCGTTGTGTTTGCAGGTAAGGTAGCTCATGCAGGGAGCAGACCTGGAGATGGTCTGTCTGTGATTGCCAGATATTTGAGTTCCACTTCGTAGTAAGATTTCACTTATAAGTAGTTCATTCAAGGCTAGTCGTTAGATGTGTGGGGAAACAGAGTCTCGTTATGGATCCAAGCAGATGTCAGGTCTCAGAGGAATGTATCTGTTTCTAATCGTCCTGATGTACAAAGGTTGCCAGCCCTTCCTCGTGTGCTTGTAATCTGCCATGGCTGGGGTCTGTAGTGGCCATGTCACATTACCAGTAATGTAGGACTCTGTTAATAAAATCAATTTAAAGAATCAACCCGAATACAAAATTATTAGGCTTTTTGTGGGTGTTTTGCTGTTTTGCCTGGTAAGTGGCTGTCTGTAGTCAGAAAAGTAATTCAGTCATTCCTTGTTTGTTTCAGTGATTCTTGGATGAAAATAAATACAGAAAATACTTCTTTTCCTTCTGATGCTGGTGCAAATGCCATCGTTTTTCTGAGAATCATATGGCATTTTTTAAACATTATATTCTGTAGTACCAAAAACGCTCAAAGATCAAAAATGAGATAATAAACCCATTGAGGCTACAAGAAGGATGTGGAAAAATTACAGTGTTTCAGGCAAAAGCACAATGTAATTGTATTATGGTAAAATTAAATGCAAGTAATCTGAATAACAAATGGAAATAAATACTTGAGAAGGTTGGGCTGCCCTAACCTAGAAGGGCCAAGGCCATATATTGTACAAGAGTCTTCTTTTATTAATATGCTTCAAATATTCTAAAATAAGCTGTACTGTAACAACATGTCTTGAAATATATGGGCCATGTGTTTCTTTCAGTTGCTGAATTCAGTTAGCTGAACAAGAAAGCTCCTGCATGAGCCCCTTAAAAAAAAGCCCCGTTACTCACATCCACAGTGGTGGCTCTGGGCTTGCCGCTTTCCCGTATGTGCTGGAAGCATCCTCAGATTGCTCAGATAATAATAATAAACCCATTAAACATGCTGCTGCCCCAGGCAAATTCCTGTTCTGCTTGTGGGGTAGCTTTGGCCCCGACAAGGGGAACATGCTGTTCTCTGTATTATTGTATTTTCTTTTATCACACTGGAGTGTCTCCAGAAGGTTGTGCTTATTGACTCCTCTTGTCCCCAATGTCCACTACTTCACTTCCTGAGGCAGAATTGAGTCTAATTCCCCTTTTCTTGGCAGAGACCAGAGAAGTGTTTGCTAAGCAAGGCAAAGCAAGGCAGTTTAGGCTAATATTTCAACGGAGAGCTTTTCAACGTGCTTCCCATCCCCTCCCCCCCACAAATGTGCCTTGCAATGAAATTATAATAGTGCCAGGTCAGTCTTACTGTGTTGACAGCCACAAGGACTAAACATTTGATCAGTTCCTGCATTAATAACTCCCCCCATAAGACTGCTTGTGGAAATCTCATCCTTGCACCAGCTGGTGACCAGATGATGCTGGTGAAGCTGCTGGAGCCGGGGTGTGCGGAGACATCTCGTACCTGGTCTCAGCCTTGCTGTAGGAATAGGGAGAACAAGTATTGCTCCAAGCTTCCACCAGCAGTCCTGGGAAGCATGCGGGTGCTGTGGACCACAGCCTGGCCCCTTCCCTGGTCCCAGAAAGAATAACCTGCTATCTCTGAACAAGCTTTGAGCCCACTCTTTTAACCCTTTGCTATTCTGAACAAGTTTCTGCTCTGATTTTATAAACCAGGTGTCCAGTTTCCACGTCTTGAAAGTTTGATGCTGCTCTGGGTCCCCACCAGCAACACGTGTGAATTTTGGCACGGAGGCTTCTCTCACTGTCTCTGCTCTGTCTGTTGAAAATGGTTTGGGTTTTGTTGTTTTGTTTTGTTTTGTTTTTAAAAACTGTTTGTGGTCCTAGCTTTTAGTGGCTGTGTGACTAAGCAAGAAGACTGCTTTTGCGTATGTCTCACTATTTCTCTGCAGGGAGGGTTTCATGGGTTTTCATGGTTAAGTCACAGACATTTACTAAAGATGCTTCATAAAATTGCACGCATCTATCTATTTGAATAAAGAAGCAAAAGGCTATTGCGTAACTGTTGCCGTGATTCCAAAGTTTGGGATGGGTTACAAGGTTGTTTTCAGAGTATTTTGTGCTTGTCATGCATTGCTAATTAAACTTACTTGAGTTGTCTTTTAGAGATTAATTTAATCAATAAGGATATTATTACTCCTTTGATGGTATCATTTGTACAAATTGTCACTTGAAGAAGGCAATTAACTGAGAATGCTTATTTGCCGATCCATCCCACACCTTATTTGTGTAGTGAGAATCGATTATTGAATTCATTAAGAAAAGCACAATTCAGGGATCCCTTTCAGGTTTAATGACTGACTTGAGCTACTTTTTACTATAAATGTTAAACTGTCAGAAGTTTGGTTTGGGTCTTTTAGAACTATCTCCAGAGGAAAAGCACAGCATGTCCTCTTAATATCCCAGATTTTTTTCCCCATATTTGTCATCTAGCTTCAACAGGACAGATTTCTGGTGCCACCGAGCCAGCAGTTGCCTGCACAGAGCAGACAGAGTTGCATCCATGTGCGTAGCTGTAAGGGCTGGGAATATGGAGCTTTGAAAATCAAATGGGTGCAAAGAGGTATTGAGCATATTGTTGTTAGTGGGGAGTTCTTTAATAATCAGACTCTCATCTTGCAGCTGCTTAGCCACATAAGTAACCTCATTGCACTGGCAGTGACACTGATCCTCTCCCAGAGGGTGCCATGCTGTGTACCTTCAGTCTTTCAGAAACCCTTAAAATAGTTTAAATAGCATTTTAATGGTACAAATCTCTTGTGTGCGTTTCATCCATGAGGGAGCCCATTTTGTTTATACGAGTACGATTATTCTCATGCTGAAATGTTGAGAGGGTCAGGCAAAAAAAA
>VZTL01045421.1:33423-52052 GCA_013400535.1 Scopus umbretta | reverse complement strand
TTCTTTGTTTCAAAAATATACTGTCAAAGACTCAACCAATTTACATAAGCTACCAATTCCTATCTGTCCTATCTGACACCGGTTCAACAAGACTTACCTCACTTTCACCAGCACAGATCTAGTTGGACTCCACTGACAACGCTCAGGGTCAAATGATTTGCATACCAGTTTACAGCTCAGCTGCACAAACTGAAACAGTCAGCTGCAAAGCACTGGTTTAATTCTGTTCTTAACATTTAACTCTTTTTCACCTCTTACTTGGGCTTGGGACTCCCTTTTGTGCTGCATATTCACAGACTGCCTTGCTGTGTTGGAAGATAAAAGCAGAAAGAGGAGCTACTGATTTGATAGAAGACAAACAACACCTAATCCTATTTATTTTCTTCCTAAAGTACTGAAGAGTTGGGTCCACCTTATATTCTCTGCCTCCAGTTAATGAAAAATAACTGTTGCATAAGGTGTGAATAATATTGTGTTATATAAATATCTTGTAGTATATGAACATGAAAGCGTATATTTATGGAGTGGAAAATGCGTAAAAAGCCAGTTGCTTTCTTCCCCTTCAACTTAGTGGGAGTTTTCTCCAACAGTTAGCTAACTATACTTTTTAAAGCTTAAGGGTTTTTCAAGCAAATTTGGGAAAAGCTGGCAGAATTCCTTTAACTTTAAACCCCACAAAATTAGTGTCATTTTCCCCCAGCTTCTTATGCCCTCACAGATATGAATGACGAAAGAAGTCTCTTGCTACCATGCTGCTTGTCAAATTATCAGTGCTGAATGTGAAATCTAAACCAGTAATGAGACAAGGAGGCCCAGGAGATGTATGCTATAGTAACAATATCATGTTGATGCTGCATTCAAGTATTCCCTAGCTGTTACAGTGGTGATGGTTAATTCTATGTCAAACAGGATCTGTGCTATTAAGCCGACTTCCCCATGTTCCTTTACACAGCATTGTGAAAGTCCTTTATTTTCCAGCTGGGTTGTTTTCCTTTGATATTGCTTTATTAATGTGCACATCCCTTCTGCTTTGCTCATGTGAAAAGCTAAAGTAGGAAGCCAAAAAAAAACCTGCCATAATTACCCTTCTGTACTTTTACTCTCTGAAGGGACTAACTAGCATAAGAGATTTGTAAGAGCTTTTATATCTTTCTGAATCCAGTGTAAGGCAGTTCTCTACTGTTTGCCCATAAATCTGTTCTTGTTTTTGTTCTTATTCTTTTATGCTTAGGTTTTGCCTATTTTAGAAGAGATACACTTTTTTTTTTTAAGAAAATATTATTCACTTTCAGTGCTGTAGCAAAGTCTGAGGTAGCTTTACCCAGTTGTTTACTAAAACAAGAAAAAGTGGTTTGAGGGTGCCCCTTACTACTTTGGGCAAGATAGACCTGTCTTCCAGAAGGCTTGCCTTTATCTTTCCCTTCAAATGTTCACGTTTTACTGAGGTACAACAATAAAGAAGGCAGCCTACAATCTCACCACCTTGAGGTATGATTTCACTAAAATATACCTTTCTGAAAACTCAATCATCAGGATTACTTTTCTCCTTAACAAACCATAAAAATGCTTTTGGACAAAAAGAAAGGAAAAGGCCAAACTAAAAGATATGGCTCAAATTAGTTATGAAAACCAAGAAAGTGAAACTACCTAGGACCTCTTTTATGCATGATTTTTATCTGTCTGAAGAAGTATGGGTAGCAGCTATCTGCTACAGCATCTATTTACTACACCAGCAGCATTTCCCTGGGTCTCACAAATTTATTACCCAACAGAATTATCCCCTTATGCAACACACTGCCAAAACTGAAACTCTTCAGCAACCAAATGTATACATGCATGACACTGATCAGAGCACACGTTTGCACCACCATCACCAGAGAAGCTTCATATTTATATAGTTTCTCAGCACAGACACAAAATATCTCACAAATAAGAAAAGCCAAAGGTTGAGAAAGTCATGAAGAGAAAATAGGATGCTTTAGATAAATTGTAAACAACTGTAATTAAGCTTTCCTTTGATTTCTGCACTCATTTCTCTCTCTTCTTGCATTGAAAGGCAAACCTCCCATGGCTGCTGCTCTATGCTGCATTGATCACAGAGGTGATCATGGGACCCTTGTACCTCAAGGTTACCAACACTTTGACCAAGCCAAATGCAGTAAAGTATGAAAGCAGCCATCGATCCGTACTACGTGCCTCTGCTCCATGAGATGAGACAGTTGGTTACCTTTTGGGGAGAGGTGGGAGCTGCAGTGGAGGCGATGCTGGACGGGCACTAGTTAACCAGGGAGACTCCAACCAGAGGGAGAGAGATTGCGCTGTGGAGCGTGCAAGAAGTGTCATGCTGTAAATCACAGCTATGTGGCAGTTGCTGTGGTAACCACACCTTTTTAAAGATCAGTTGGCAGATAAAACAGTTACACACAATCACACACATCTCTTGCACATAGGTGAAGGCTGCAAAATTATGCATCCCTCACTTTGCATAGGCATTTATGTTCCTTCCATGAATTCTCAACCACCACCTCTCCCAGTACTCAAGACAAGTCTGCAGGGAAGGAGAAAGAGGAGGATGAAGCAAACTGACTGGGTTCCCCAATTTCTCTGTACAGCTGTGAATAGCATCAGCTACACAGACAAAAATTTTCCATCCTTTATTGCTTTTTTCTCCTTTCCTGTTTTTCTCAAGCTTATGAATGCATTATTCCTAACTTAAAGAAGACAGCTCAGCTGAAATTCATTTTGATACATAAACAGTTATCTTTCATGAGTTTACAGGAAAAAACCAAAAAACTATTAGCACATTACAATGCTGCTAGGAAGATTTTTTTTTTATTTTATTATTACTAGATACTTTGCTAAATATATCAGTACAATTCCTTATCAGTTAAAGGATCCCCTACAGCACAATAAAGCCTGATGCTTGCCCTGTAGAGGACAAATGTGGGACCTGTATTTGAACCTGTTCCCAGTTCACTTTAAGTGACTTAGTTTGGCATGAAGAAGCCACTGACACCATTTTGCATTCCACACGGTGAGACCGTCATTACAACCTCTCCTTTGAGCTTTGTTTTGGTATGCTGGATCTGCTCTCCTCCAGGTCACTTAGAAAAGGCAGAAATGCACTGGCAACCCCAACGCAACTATAACCAAACCCGCACATCAGGTCACACAAGGACCCAACTGATGAACAGGCATTTTGTTACATTGAAACCTAAGAACAGTTTGTCCTACAAGAGAATTCATGATGCACCACAAGCTAACATAATGCAGCCAAAAAGCTTATAGATGGATTAATTTCCATATACTATATTCTTATATATGCACAGGGATGCTGCATACTTATTAATGGATATCACAAAAATCACAAAGCTAGGTGCTGCTGAAGGTCAGTTCACTGTGGTTTACTAGACCTATAAGTACAATTGTATTGGGTTTGCATGGCAAGGTTTTGGTAGATGGGGGGCTGCAGGGGTGGCTTCCATGAGAAGCTGCTAGAATCTTCCCCTATGTCTGACAGAGCCAATGCCAAGATGAACCTGCCACTGGCCAAGGCAGAGCCAATCAGCAACAGTGGTAGCACCTCTGTGGCTACACATTTAAGAAGGAAGGAGAAAAAAAAACCAAACCACACAAACCACAAAACCAAAACATCCCAGAGATAAGTTACAGCTGGAGCGAGTAGTGAGAATATATGAAAGGAACAACTCTTCACAACCAAGGTCAGTGAAAGAGGAAGGGAAGGAGGTCCTCCAGGCACAAGAGCAGAGATTCCCCTGCAGCCCGTNCAACCAAGGTCAGTGAAAGAGGAAGGGAAGGAGGTCCTCCAGGCACAAGAGCAGAGATTCCCCTGCAGCCCGTGCTGAAGACCATGGCGAGGCAGGCTGTCCCCCTGCAGCCCATGGAGGTCCATGGTGGAGCAGATATCCACATGCAGCCTGTGGAGGACCCCACACCAGAGCAGGCGGGTGCCCAAAGGAGGCTGTGACCCCAGGGAAGCCCACGCCGGAGCAGGGTCCTGGCAGGATGTGTGGAGAGAGGAGCCCACGCCGGAGCAAGTTTGCTGGCAGGACTTGTGACCCCATGGGGGACCCATACTGGAGCAGTCTGCTCCCAAAGGAGTGTACCCCATAGAATGGGCTCACATTGAAGAAGTTTGTGGAGGACTGTCTCCCATGGAAGGGATCCCATGTTGGAGCAGGGGAAGAGGGTGGTGAGACCTCCCCCAGAGGAGGAAGAAGTAGCAGAGACATGTGATGAACTGACTGCAATCCCCCATTCCCCTGCACTACTCAGGGGCAGGAGGTAGAGAAAAATCAGGAGTGAAGTTGAACCCATGAAGAGAATGTATTTTAAGATTTGGTTTTATTTCTCATTACCCTGCTCAGTTTTGATTGGTAATAAATTAAACTGACTTTCCCCAAGTCAAGTCTGTTTTGCCTGTGACTTGTAATTGCTGAGTGATCTCTCCCTGTCTTTATCTTGACCCATGAGCTGCTTTGTTTTATTTTCTCTCCCCTGTCCAGTTGAGGAGTGATAGAGCAGCTTTGGTAGACACTTGGCATGCAGCCACGGTCAACCCACCACAATGATACAAAAATATTGTAGGCTCCTATGTAAAATGCAGTTTTGAACACTGAGCTTGAGACATAGAATTGTTAAGGTTGGAAAAGACCTCTGAGATCATCTAGTCCAACCATCAACCCAACACCACCACACCCACTAAACCATGTCTCGAAGTGCCACATTCACACATTTTTTGAACACCTCCAGGGATGGTGACTCCACCACCTCCCTGGGCAGCCTAGTCCAATGCCTCACCACTCTTTCAGTAAAGAAATGTTTCCTAATATCCACTCGAAACATCCCTTGGCGCAACTTGAGGCCATTACCCCTCGTCCTATCGCTGGTTGCTTAGGCAAAGCAGCCGACACCCTCCTCACCACACCCTCCTGTTGGGGAGTTGTAGAGAGCAGTAAGATCTCCCCTGAGCCTCCCTCTTCTCCAAACTAAACAACCCCAGTTCCCTCAGCCACTCCGCATAAGACTTGTTCTCCAGGCCCTTCACCCGCTTCGTTGCCTTTCTCTGGACATACTCCAGCACCTCAATGTCCTTCTGGTAGTGAGGGGCCCAAAACTGAACACAGTATTCGAGGTGCGGCCTCACCAGTGCCCAGTACAGGGGCACGATCACTTCCCTACTCCTGCTGTAGATTTTTAGCTTACTTTCCTCAGGGTCTTGAAATCAGAAAGCTTATCTACACTGTTATGGGACATGAAAATAGATCTGTGTAATGCTCCTTGGTATTAGTGAGTATTAAGGCAAAAGGAATTAAAAAAAACAATGATACACTGCTTTTGTCCTTAAGAAAATCCAGAGTGCAGCAAAACAGAGCCCACAGCCATTTCTAGTTTTTCTTAGGAGGAAAAGCATAGCAGAAAGCAAGCCAAGCATGCCCTGTGCAAATCTAGAGAAATATATTAGGAATTAATTTAGAAGATATCTTATCAAATAGGTGCATTATAGCAGAGCTGAGTGAGGCTTTGCATACTTGGTTGTTCGCCACCATCAGACAGGTGATTTGTGACCAAAACAGATAAATGTCAGAGGTCAAGATGCTTGCAGACTCAGAACTGAAAGTGAGGGTTTGGTAGAACACTGGCACTGGAGGTTGAAAGACTGCCACAGTTCACACAGCATCTATATGCTTATGCATGAGAATTAAGGACCTAATTTATTCTCTGATTGATATTCATAGAGAAGAGACAATTTTGAACCAATGTTGTTATTACAATTTCCTCATTTTGAAGAAAGAGAAGAAAGCAACTGAAGCTGTTTCCAGCTGATACACAGGAAGGAGATAAATGTGCATTCCTACTGCCAGTTGTGCCAGTGGAAGCTCACACCTCCTTCCTGCCAGCCCACCCCAGCTGCTCACTAGCACCTGGTGCTGGGGATTTCTGCCTTCCTCAAATGCCCTTCCATGAAAACACATAAAGACTGATCTCGCAGCTTGTACCAACCCAGATCACTTTGCCTGAGTTGGGAGGATGGCTCACTTGCACAACTGAGCCAGCAAAAATCAGGGGGAGTGACACTAGCACACGATGGGGAAAACAAGATGGGTTAGCAGGCAGAAGCTTCCTGCCTGCAATCTAAGTGTTGGTGAGATGACTACCTTCCCCACCCTCCCCATTTTCTTAAACTTCAAGTATTTCTCCAGATGAACATCTCAAAGAATTCATCTAATACTGAGAAACAGTATTGAGGGTTATTTCACAAGCAGAACATAGCTTATCTTTCCAAAAGGGTATCTGTTGGTTAGCCAACAGCTCAGAGGGAAATATTCCACTCAGTGCAGCTTCTCTGACTTAATGGCTACCTGCAAGAATCTTCTGCATGTGTGACAGATGATCATTCCTTATCCACTATGGGAGTTGGTTCTCATTATCTTCACTTCATATAGTACACTCCCCAAGGCATTTATACTATTTCCCCTATATCTGATGAGTGTTCTTTTTGTTTTCTAGGTAGAGTCTTTTAGTCATCTCAACTACTGCAAAACATTTAGTAGGTAAGGTTGCATAGATCTGGGGGTGTGGTGTGGAAATTATCCCAAAACCAAAAAGCAAACAAACCCCACGTAAGTCCTCTCCTAGCTTTCCCATTGTCCATCCTACCAAGAGATCACAAATCAAAACATCTAAAACAGCAACAGTGTTTTATTTCAATTAAATGTTACTACTGTTATGCTCATTGATTTTAACAGCAGAGAATTAAGCTGTACTATAAGGTTATTTTGGTCTCTTGCAAAGCTGGGACTTCTATCTTATTTATCTCTTGAATGTGTAATTGTTTTCTTCCAATGTTACCAAATTTGCTTTCATCAGGAGGGAATCTGGCTTATTATCTCAAATGTTATTGCCATAAAGTAATTGCACAAAAATACCAATGAGAAATACCTTCTCCTGTTCATAAGACAGAGGTTGTTTTGCTCTAATGAACTTACCTGTTAGTGCAAAAGGGAAAAAAGTAAGAAGCAAGTGTCCTCCAAAAAGGAAGCAGAGCAAAACAAAAAAATTCAAGAGGCACTCCAACTGTTGCCATAACATGTTTTTACGGTTAGTGATTTTTATCTACGTTAGCCTAAATATCAAAACCATTTCTAACACTGGTGCTTTAACAAAGCATCCTGCTTCTACAGTGGGAAAGATTTTTTTCCCCCCTTTTTCACTAGTGGTTCACATATAGCATGCCGTCAAGTCCTGTTAAAGCCTGAAAAACACAATACTTATTCACTGATGACTCCACTATTGATTCAATGGCATTCAAGTTATTATTAGGCTCCTTCTATGGATGCATCATCACCAGTACCCTGCTGACTTCCACTGGTAATAGTCCACCCCTGTTAGACTAAAATTGTCAATACCTCAAATCAAAAGAGTGCTTGAGACCAACTTAGATCAATAGAGCTGATGGATGATGCACACTCCCACCTCAGAAAGATTCTTAATATAAGTGATTTTAATAGTATTTCATTCTGTAGTTCCTACAGCCCCGTCATTAACGCTTCACAATAACTGGGGTTGAAGGATTACTGAGGTGAGAACTGTGCAACTGAACTGACATGATTCTTTCCCTACTCTTGTTTCCAACCCCCATTAAGTGTAGTAAAGGCAGAGCAACTGCTGTGTTCAGTCCATGTCAGGTATGACATCATCTAGCTCTTGCCTTTTGTTTTATGACCTTTATAGCAGGTCAATGTTGCAAAGAGAAGCGGAGGAGAGACAAAAGGAGGGGACAAAACAGAGAAGGAGTAGGAAAAGAATGGCATGTAGAAAGTAAAGTCCACCAGCAGCTTTTGTGTTCCGTTCCTCCAGCCCTCATTTATTACTATTAGCTTGCCGTCCCTTTGCAACTTATGGCATATTTGAAGTTTCTGTATAACTATTTATGAGTAATACTTATCTGGCTGACTGATGTAAAGGGATTCATTGTGCACAGGCTAACAGGTAGCAGCTTTGCAAGGAGAACCCCTCAAATGTCTGGCATCCTGCTAAGCCTGCAGAGGTAGTTTAACTAGACTCAGGATACACAGAAAAGCATATTTATTTTAGGTGTGTTATAAAAGCTAGCTCCTGAAGATGGACAGACTCAGATGTGGTACTGGGAAACACAGAATGACTTCTAATGAAAAATTGTCCTGTTTCCACACATAGGTATGATAGACATGGGTTGAATGCATTTAAATACTTGATTTCTTTTTCATCATAAACTGATCATTAGTTACTAAATGTATCAATTCGACTGATCCTGTTGACCATAGGTAAAATGTTCTCAGGCTGTGGAGCTATGCTAGAAGCAAGCATAGGAATATCCACACCTCCTGGCACACTGCCTAAAAAAGTTTTTATACCAGGAGACTAGCAAAAAAAAAAAAGTCACATGTCAATGAAGGCCTGAAGTGCAACGAGCTCCAACCTACATACTGCTTCAGTGGCTTTAAGAGAGGCTTTGAACTCCACTGTCTGGTCCCAGATTTTACTTGGGATTGATGCTCCAAGGCATATTACAAAAGGTGATAACAGAAAAGAAACACAACTGGGTCCTATGATGGGCATCAACCCCTCTCCAATAGCACTCAGGTTCAGACAAAAAGACAGTAACACACACACACCAAATCAGATTCTGTAAAACACTTGCCTGCACTGTTTCCATTGAGACACCATTTTAATTTGTCAGAACAAATTCTTAAGTAGTACAGTATGAAGCTAGTATAAATGTCTGCAAGAACAAATTCTTTCCTCTCTAGGCCTTAATTCTCCAAAAAAGGACTTTCCTCCTGTCCTCTTGGGGACTCTGCCAGCCACTTTCCTCAACACTTCAATGCCTTGGAAGGCTTAGAGCATCCTTGATTGTGCATCCTAGATTGTGCTCCTAGTCCTATGCAGACATTCACAAAGGTAGCATCTTATCAACATAGTATGGGAGTACCAGATAGCTCACAGTTCACAAAAACCTCCTCTCCAGAAACCTTCTCTACTTCTCAGTTTTCTCTGGTGAATTCAATATCAATAGCTTTCCATAGAATGGCTTGTCATTTTAATGTAGTTGTAAGATCACAAGCAGCAAAGGTCTTCTAGCATGAATATAGTGCTTCTCTCCAATCAGCAACAACCCCTGACAAGCCCTCTGTACTTTTTTTTTATTTTTGATTTGTATTTCAGAGAAACCAAAGTCAATGCCTTTTCAAAATGAGGTCATGCATAGTTCCAAAATGATTTCCCTGCCAGACTTCTGTTTTCAAATAAAAATAGAAGACCAGAATTTATTTTACAGCAGAGGAGTAGTCTCTGTTCATTTTTCTCTGACAGAAGGGATTGAAACTTTATTTATTCAAACTTCTGAAAACAAACATCTGGCTCCACAGGCAAGACCAAACTACAGAAAAATATCAGTTCAAAAGATGAAAGCAAGAGGTCATTGCCAGCATCTGAAGAAAGGAAGCTGAACAGAGAATGCTATACAGCTGATACTGAAACAGGTCTTGTCAAGGCCTGACAGTAAAACTTAGCATCCAACAGGTTGCGTCCTCAGAGGTGTGCAATAATGCACACTGGAAACCTCTGCACAGAACTTGAGCTCCCACTTCAGCCTCAGGGTGCTTTATTTTTCAGTTATAACATAGTATCTCAATTTTACAGTGTGCTTTGACATTGTAGGTCAAAAATTTATGAATAGGACGACAACATGATGTGCTCCACCAGAAAGCCTGATACCTCGAAGCTCTGCCTGATCTATTAACTTCAAAGAGAGAAGAGTATGGCAGCTACAGCTGTAATAGGTCTTATTCTCTTTTCAAATTCCACCACTCATTAACAAAACTAGAGAGGAAGAAACTTTTGATGGCCATAACAAAACCCAATTTACTAAAATATACAATAGGCCTCAACATATCTAATACACTAAATAGTGGTGGTAACACTTGCTCAGGTCCCATCTTGAAACAGTTTATTTTACACTGTTGAAAAACATTTATACGGTCTTGTCAAAATGATGTGTGAAAGCATCACCAGCAAGACAACTTCCTGCAAGATCCTGGAGTAAAGTATTTCCATGTACTGCCAGCTATGGGTTGTGCTGTTCAGCCCTTCATATCCAGCCAACATCATTCCTATAATTATCCCCACCACAGTGTACTGAAGTAGTTATTTCAGTAGCATACAGGCATGAAATATGTTCTTTTCAGTCACTTTAACACTGGAATAAATTGTCTGTAGAAAGAAAGAAAATGAATAACGAAGCTTATGTTTTTTCCTCCATGCAGCACACCATCTCAATGGTAACTTAAAGCTTGACACAATTGTGCCACTCCTTTTCCACTATGTCCTTCAATGGTCAGACATGAAAATTTAATTTCTGGGAGAATTATTTGTTGAACAAAACAGGGACTAATAGTTTGCAAGAGTTAAATCAAGGTACTTTCCTGTAACATTCAGTTCCAGGATTAGTCTGAAAAAGGTGTTCACACTCAAGCATGAAGTAGTCTAGTGTGCAATTCAATAAAAGTTGTCTACTGAAATAGCTGGAGAAACTAATTTTTTTGCTGAAGAATAAATGTAACGTGTAATGGAGATGTTGGTTCCCATAACCTCACCACAAATTTCATATAATTTCTCGTGGACCACAGGGGCTGCATGGAAAACTACTTTGAGCAATGAAGTACCCTCCAGTTCCTAATCTCCCAGTTGTCCTGACTGGGCTGCACTGGGATGTAGTTTCTCACATATATCCAGGTGCTTCTTCCATGGGCATGAAGGTGCTTGGAAACATGGGAGAGAACAGGACCTGAGGAAAAGCTGATATCTGCTTGATCTGGACAGGCCTTGTGACAGACCCAGTTTCTTCTCCACCCATGACATGGAGAATATAGCATTTTTCAATTTCAGGGCACTATTTTAAGGATAGCTTTCTGCATAGTTACTAGACATACCTCTGCAGCAAGTAGACACCCAGAAATCATAAAATTGCAGAAAAGCAGAGCTCCAAAGCTCACTTAATGAATCCTGTCTCATGGCCAGGTAACACACTATGCCCAAACTACACTAGTCCAACACGTACCTCAAGAGCTTTGATGGTAAAAATTCCACAAGTTCACCAGGTAGCTGCCCGCTGCACATCACAGCTCTCACCAGTGGCGGTGACTTCCAACATCCAACTCTCTTGCTGAAATTGCAGCCTCTTTTATCCCATCCTGCCTACCAGGGATATAGGTGGCACTTACCTCCTTTCTTTGCAACAGTCTTCTGTATACTGAACACTTGCATTCTTTTCCTCCATCTCATCTTGATTAGAGAAGAATAATGCTTTCAAGCTTTTTCTTAGAGGCCATTCTTGCAGCCTGGTCTTTGTTGTTCTTTCAGTTCTTCAGTTAGCCAGCAAATTCCTTGAGATATAGTTCCCAAACAAACAGTATATACCTGTGAGGCCTTCTCAGAGCAAGACAGTAATCATTACTAGCATCATACCAGTCAGTTTTATCTTTCCACGAGGTTAAAGATAGCTTCACCTAGACCTATGTCAGTAAGCAGCCTATACAGAAGCCCTCCTGAGGTCATATAACTTCTAAAAGTTTTGACTCTGCATCTTGTCCCATAAAGGTAATGCTTCAATGCCCCTTTATTTGTGTTTTAAAAAAAAAAAAATGCTAAAGGTTCCAGTAGAGCTTGCAGTGCACTGTAAGTTTTATGGATAGTGAAGGTTTCTTGCCCATCTGTTTTAATTTTCTTTTACTGAAATGTTGGGAGGAAAAGTGGGATTTATTCCTGAGTAAAGTAGCTTGTGCCTATGTGCAATATTGACAAACTGCAGTACCACACTGATTACAGAATCAGAGTGGGCTAGCTGTACACTGCATGAAACATGAAAACACTATACAATATCACAGTCAAAGCTAATAAGCAATACAAATTCTTAACTACCAAGTGTCAAGTTCTACCCTCAAGAGCCAGACTTAAGCTGTCCCTAACTGCTAGTGTCTAGAATTATAAATACTTTCTCCTTAGGCAACTGTTTATCTGTATTTTCAGAAGCAAGGAAGAAATCAGCAAAAAAAGATAAGACGGAAGTATTACTCCTACAGGGATATCATAGAAACCAAATTTTACTAGGGTCCTAATGAAATCTAATTTCTATTGTCGCCTCAAGAAAAGCCCAATGTAAACTTCGTTATATACAGTCTAGCCTACTCAACAAATGAAACATTAAAGTTAATGGTGTCTGTTGCAGCCATGGAGATGCTTGTGCTGTTTTCCCCTTTTGGCATCAATATTGGGAGTAACATTTGCAAAACTGATATTGTTAATACCCCAATAGTAGGTCCACTCACAGAGGACATGATTCCAAAAATCAGCTGAAAAAGTAAGGTTTTGTAAAGCCTAAAGCTTCAACTCTTCATCTCCAATTGAAGTATCTCTCTTCCCCTACCCCTAGTTCTACCAGTTCGACTACTCAGTTCCACTTGTAAGATTAATATTCCATAACTAAGGTATTTTTTTTACAGTTAATTTTCCTGCTTAGTGATTTCAAAACATAATATTTTATACTGTTATTTTACCAAGTGTAAACCTGGTCTTGTGGGATAGCTCATGCTTCTTGCAAACTGCAAATCTTTGGCCCCCTTACTGTTTGATAGTGCCAAAAGCTATAACTTACAGACATGCCACGAATTTGTTGTCATACTTCAGATGGCATCTTATGTTCAACACAATCATTCCAGCATAGATAAGATTTTCGGGAGCAATTGGCACCTTTGCATTCAACTTCATATGACACAGGAGATCCACATTGTAGTCAGACATTGTTCTCTGAGATCAGAGACCTATTTAAGGTCTGTTAAATTGAGCAACATGTTTGAAACACAAGAAATTGTTGCCTATTTCTAAAAAACTTGGCTACATAACTTGCAGTTTATTGGTGGGTATTACGTTATTAACATGCAGTTATGCTAAAGCCATGACAGACGTTGCTGCTTCTGTGTAAACAGTGCATCAGGACTGATTGCTGTTTCACTCGGGCATAGCGTGATAAGGCCTGAAAGAAATACAAAAGAAATAAGATTCCTAGACAACCATAAAAATGGTGCATCACTTGCTTTATAATATTAGATAAAATTTTGAATACATGCAGAAAGTAGATAACACAACCTTGTAATGATTGTAATAATTATCAAGTAAGTATCAAGTAAGCTTTGTGAAATTGTAAAGCTAATAGCATTACACATTGAGCAGAGACTAAGCAAAGGAAGTAGCAATTGTAAAACAATTAACCTTGTTCTACTTCTGTAACTTTTTAGGTTAATATTAAAAGCCACTTGCCATTTTAGACCTTTACAGAGTAATGAAAGACTAGGAGGTATTATTCAACCAAGCGAAATTTTTCCTTAACTATGTATTCCCTTATCATTTGGAATTACCGGAACCTACACTGTGTTCAAAGAAAAAAATATCATGCTGGTATAAATGGCTTGTGAGATATTAGGCTTCAGTTACCGGTCAGGTCAAACACACCAGTCTGAACAAGGTCTAATAGCCACTCTTTGCTTTAGATAGTTTAGGTAGCTTTGAAAGATAGTTGGACATATCACTATTAAAAGGGCAAGTGCAAGGGACTTCATGAACCAACCCCTCTGGCTTGAGGGGCTCTATTAGTATTACTGGGGAACCAAGGTAGTAGGGAAGCGGTAGGCATGGTATTGTTTGACCTTGACCAAAGTGAAAACACCAGTTTGGGAGGCTATATGCACAAGGAAAGATTAAATATATGACTAGTTGCAACAAAAATTATTAGCAATTATTATTGCCAGACTTGAAGAACATTTCCAATGCAAAGCACCTGTATGTCCCTAGCTGGTCTCTTTTCAGAGTCTCCCAATGACTTTGAGGAAAGAATAGATATAACATTCATATAAAAACCATGAAAAAAGGAGGTACATAGATGACACCAAGATGAAGTAGCAAAATACTCTGAAGGACAAAGTCAGCATGACTATGATAAATTGGAGAAGTGGTGCAAGAAGATGAAAGACAATAAAGAACAAAGTGATTGATTTCCCATTGCTAAATCTAACACCCAGCTGCAAAACAAGGACCACAGCCTCCAAGGACTGGAGTTTCATGTGCACCAGAACTAAACAGGAGTCTCTCAACAAAACCACTATCTACCACAGATAAAATTGCATAGGTGTGCTGTAGTAGACAGGCAAAGGGTTCTACTCAACACTGAAAACGTGACTGAGTCTCCAGTTTTGAGTATTACATCTTAACATAAAGAGAGAGAGAAAAGAAGATTAAAATAAGACACCAAGCTTTTCATTCCTGTTGCTACCAGCATAAGAGGGGTCAGATTGTATGGCACCTGAAGGATTGGCTAGTATAGCTGCCACCTCTCCCATGACTCCCATTTCACCCAGCAGCAATGATCCAGCTTTGTCTTCAGTCCCTGCTCTATCCCCACTTTCCCTTCCTGTGTCTTTGATCTCTGCACAGGAAGTGTTGAGTTTTATTGTTTTATTTTCAATTCTCATTTAAGCATGACTGAAGGTAAAAGCAAGAGTCTACCTTAACTGTGTTTTCCAAAATGGAAAAGTACATTGAAAGCAAGGTGTGCTATAAGTCTGAATACCCCAGGTCTATTCAGCTTGCCGAAATGATAAAAATATTTATGACAGCAATGCTGCCAACCAAAAATGAGAGATTAAATCAATAAACTGATGTTTTGGCCTTCTTAGTGCTTAATCCTTAGAATGATAGTAGTTGTATATGTTGACCCAAATAAGCAAATAGGAAAAAAAAAATTCCTAGACTACCAGAAATACAGTTGGGTTGTATACCACTATATAGTTTTTTGTTTAAAAATTGACCAGCACTTCCCTTGGATTGAAGTTCATGCTATAGTCATCCAACCACACAATTCAAGTAAACAGCCTTGAGGAAGGAAAAAAATTACCTAAGATGCTCTGGTTCAAATATTTTAGTGCAGCAGTTTCCCATTCAATTACATTTTCATGCTGTGGGTCAAATCTTGTACCACACTAATTTTTCTGCATTGTTCTATACACCATCAGCATTGTAATAAACACCTTTATCTTTGAATCTTATGCCATGGTATTTCATTAAAAAACCAAAACAACCCAAAATGATTTTCATGGAACAATGTTACATTATTCTGTGCTCTAGTTTAAACTTCTAGTTCTTAAGAACAACACTGTGAACCTACATGTTCCTTTAGTGCACGGCTACTCAACTAACTGCTTAATTGTTATAGCAAAGAGAAAAAAGTAAAATCTTGCATGTCATATTAATATTTTATGCTTTATATTCTTCTTAGATATCTTACTATTGAAAAGGCATGATCATAGCATGGAATAACAACAATCCTTATTATTACCTTTGTCTGGCTTTACTTGCAATATCACCTATAACCATAGCTGAAAAGTTCTGTGAGTGCTGGAGTTGACTGTAGAGCAGACTTCAGCAGGGTCTTTCAGTTAACTATATTCCTTTGAACTAATGATGACCATTGAGTCTGTGAAGTACAGCTACACCAGATGTATAACATCCACTTCTCTAAAGTATAAGATAACCTATAAGATTCAGTTTTTAGAAAAAAGTTCTCCTCTGTACCACAACAAACTTGTTTCCTTCTCTTTGTGTTTGAGGGTTGTGTTTTGTTGTTGTTGGTTCTTTGATGGGGGCAGCTTTTTATCCATGAATCAGGCTTTCCATCCAGAGATGGAAAACAGTGGAGTCTGATACCACCATTACCCTCTCTGTGTTCATGTTGCAAGGAACTGATGTGGCTCAGGTACGTAGGACTCACTGTTGTGGTTTAACCCCCGATCGGTAACCAAGCACCACACAGCCGCTCGCTCACCCTCCCCCTGCCCCGGCGGGATGGGGGAGAGAACCAAGAAAGACTAAAACCCATGGGTTGAGATAAAGGCAGTTTAATAGCACAGCAGAGAAAAAGGAAATAATAATAATAAAAGAAAATACAGAACAAGTGATGCACAATGCAATTGCTCACCACCCGCCGACTGATGCCTAGCCCGTTCCCGAGCAGCGATCACTGCCCCCACAGCCAGCTCACCCAGTTTCTATACTGAGCGTGACACCATATGGTATGGAATAGCCCTGTGGCCAGTTTGGGTCAGCTGTCCTGGCTGTGCCCCCTCCCAGCTTCTTGTGCACCTGGCAGAGCATGGGAAGCTGAAAAGTCCTTGACCAGTATAAACACTACTGAGCAACAACTAAAACATCAGTGTGTTATCAGCATTGTTCTCATACTAAGTTCAAACCACAACACTATGCCAGCTACTAGGAAGAGAGTGAACTAAGCTGAAACCAGGACACTCACCTTCCCCAACAATTCCAGAAGCAGCATTTGGCTGCTTTTCTTTCTAAATTCAGTGTTGATCTGAGTTATCATTATGAGCATCTTTGAAAGAAAGGATCAGAAACTTAGAACTTTATTAGTTAAGTTTTGAGGGGCCAATGCCCACCATTTACATGTGTCCCTTTTTCAAAAATCTCCACTACTTCCACATCAGAGTGGTTTGATACCTCCCTCAAGAGGAAGGGAGACAGGACAATGGGTACCAACCACCCATCCTCCTTGCGCAGAGCCAGATGGCTCAGTCTCTAGACTCAATTTTTCAGTTCACCAGTAACTCCCCACTGCAAGAAAGAGGCATGTAAATCTGTTTTCTCCCTACCTCTCCTCCACCTGTGGCTGTGCTCTCTAAACTGTTGGCAAGTCTAGAGCTATGACAAAGAGCTCAAGATAACAATGGCTTCACTAGCTTCGTCTGCCTTGTATAATTCAACCCAAACTGCCAACACAGCAGGGAACTTGAGCACACCCTAACCTTGCCATTCGGATCAAGAACAGACACTTTATGAAGGTGGATGCTTAATTTATGATGACAGGAAAGGCTCTCCGTGTCATTTATAGGCAAGTTTGGTAATGTAATGGTACATCCGGCCATTTCAGCATGCTGAAGTTTGAACTAACGTAAGTTATCTTCTAGATTTATTTTTTTTAATTTCATAGAACACAGATCAATAAGAGCTCTTAAAAAATCAGTGATAGCTGGTCCTTACATTCAGTAGAGGGACAGGCTTACTCCACTCTTGTGTGGTTTGCACTAAGTTTCCTAAATAATCCCAAGGAGTTTGGAGGGGATCTCTGAAGGTCATCTGTTCCAACCCCTCTGCTGCTTAAGCAGGGACACCAGGAGTCAGTTGCCCAGGACCATGCCCATATGGCTTTTGAGTATTTCCAAGGTTAGAGACTCCACAACCTCCCTAGGCAATCTGTGTCAGTATTCAGTCACCCTCACAGTAAAAAAAAAAAAAAAGTGTTTCCTGCTATTCAGAGGGAAACCCCTGTGTTTCAGTTTGTGCCTGTTGCCTCCGGTCCTGTCATTGGGCACCACTGGAAAGAGTCTGACTCTGTCATCTTTGCATCTTCCCTTTAGGTATTTATAGATCTCCCTGAGCCTTCTCTTCTCTAGGCTGAGAAGTCCCAGCTCTCTCATCCTTTCCTCCTCTAGTTCCCTTCACCATCTTTGTGATCCTTCACCGAACTCTCTCTCATATGTCCATGTCTCCCTTGCACTGTGGAACCCAGAACTGGACACAACACTACTAGCTTTACATAAACGTTTTTGCAGTGCTGGTCAGCACAAGCAGATGTGACAATCTCTTCTGCCATCATTTCTGACTTTCCTATGCTGCTTGCAATTTTCTAGCTTACTTTATTGTCTTACCCTTTTACATAGTTATTTAGCATTTGGGCTACACAACTGTACCAAGTTCTGATTGACACCACACACCTCACAGTATCTGTATGCTGACTTTTTTTTTTTTTTTGAGAGAAACCTCTCTTTACAGTAATCAGAACATAGTTTTCCCGTTACAGTTTTCTCTAGCAATACAGTGAGAGGTTAGCTATGTTTGTCATTGTTCTTAAGCGCAATGACATTTCACAGAAAGCTGTGCTGTGCTCAAGAATGCCAGGGAGAGGTCAGGGCCTTCTCAAAACCCCATTTAAAAGAATAGCTGAGAAAACAAAAAGAATCAGATACTGTGTAATAACTAATTGAAATGCTGCTTCATTTTACAATTTGCTAATGAGGTGCACTAGAACACAGTGAGTAAAATAACTTTAGGTAATGGGACTACTTCTATTAATCTACTTATAAGGAAGCTGTCTGTTAATTAGGGTGGACAGAACAATCACAGGGTTGCTGAACAATAGCAATGCCTATTCACACTGTTGACAAGTATCTAATTAGAAATTAATGGGAGATATATATTTGCAGAGTTTTCTGCCATTTACCGAGGAGCACATATCACAGGCATACATAATAAGAGAATCTAACACATTAATCTTCAAAATAGATCCAGGAATCAGTTAAAAAAAAAAACTTAACCCTTCATTACACATGATACAATTAACTCAAAGCAGGTGCCTTGTTAAAATTGTCTCATTACTCCTATGAGTTCTTTATAAACCTCAAGATTTTTAGTTAATTGAAGATTAACGCCGAACGCCGGGCGACCGG
>VZTL01045421.1:9327-33414 GCA_013400535.1 Scopus umbretta | reverse complement strand
CAACCACCCTCACCCCCCCCCCCCCCCCCCCCCAAAGAATTAAAAATAAAAGACAACCAAGCAAAACAAACACAACCATCAAAACACACCAAAACCCACCCAAACCCAACCCAATTTACCCAGCACTCTGACCAAAGCCAGTCTGGAAGGAAGATTTTAAGAACTCAACATCTCTCTGTACAGGTGGGATAATACAGGCCAGTCCAACTTATTTAGGACACATCTTACCTTGCCATGCTATGAAAAACTACTTATGCAAGATAAACATAACTAGCTGTACGTGTGCTTATGTGTCTAGATTTGTGTTCTGTTTTTTTTGTTGTTGTTTTTTGTTTTTTCTTTCTTTTTCACTCCAGAAAAAAAAAACCCAAAACACACAAAAAACCCAAACAAAAAACCAAAAAAAACCCCCACACTTTAAGAAAGTTAAATATCTGACAGTGGTATTTTCTGTCACCCAGCTCAAGTACAGTGAAAAAAACTACTTACTTCACAGAAACAGCTTATGCATCCGGAAATGCTGATGCACTTGAAAGATTGCAAGACAAAGAGTTTGTTAAGCAAGTATATTGCAGTGCATAGCTTATCTTACCTCCTCAACAATTTTTTAGTTTTTAATAATAAGCCAAGTTTATTAATCCCATGTCTTCTAATGTACCATGTGGAGCTAGATAATTAGTCCAACATCTTTCATAAGCTATGTTAATAAACCCTAGCATCCCTGTTCATGCTTTGGGAGAAATTCAATAAGCAAAGGGACTAAAACTTCCAAAGAACATTGAGAAATTTATGTCCAAGGTAATTTGTCTTCCTTCTTGAAAACCCTTAAGACTGTCTTTCATTTGTGATATCTTGGAGAATGAGGGAGACCTCACCTGACCCCTTTGCATGTTTGTGTGGTGAGCGTGGCTGGGCTGGACTGCTCACCTTTGGGGACCAGAAAGGTATATTTATTCCTTTGATGTATGTTAGGCTTCTCAAACAGTGCAGGTATCTTTGTCCTTCTGAAGGCCTAGACAAAGGCCTTGACAAAGCCAAGATCTAACTGGAAAATAGTATACACTGATGGTGTTCACAGCATCAGGACAGCCTGAGGCACATCTGCTTGCTTCAGACTCTTGAAGTACATTTCACACACACATTGCTAGTGGTCTCCACTTGTGGAGAGTAGGACTTCGGCACTATCTTGATCCCTTTCCTGCTTTGTTCCTGTGACAGGCTAGGTTTTGCAGTGAATACAGACACAGGCATAAGGTACCCATGGTGAAGCACCTGAAGAGTTTTGTAGATGATTTGGACTAGACAGCTTTTTGTGGCCATTTTTTACTCACAGATGTTGGATAGTCTGCCCCAGAAGTTTTCTCAAGTTCTGTGTTCCAGTTTCCTAGGCTGAACAAGAAAAGTTTCATGTGTTTTTTTTTTTTAAAGGAAGCCTTCTTTTAAGGCTACCTAGTAAAATGCCTATAGAGTAGATCAGCTGATCTCTCACATTCAAGAAAGATGAAATTAAGGCAGGGTCTACAACCCACAAGCTACCCAGACACTTTCAACACACCTGCCTAAACATAGTACACAGTCTTGGTGTGATCACTCAGAATCTCAGATACTTAAGCAAACTCCCATTGTATGACTTCTAACACTCAAGAACTTGACTTAGAAATAAAAATCAGCTTTAGCTCTTCTGATATGTAAATTCCTTTGAGATATAAGTGAATGCCGGTATGAAATATTCTCTTAAGGACCCAGTAATTACACTCAATGTCTTCAATACTATTTGACTCCTGATCTTCAGCCTTCCAGAATATATTTCTACTAGTGCAGCAGGGTGTTTTCACAGACAGAAGCAGCCTGTTATACCCCAAGGGAAGGACGGCACTCGGTACAAGTTCTGGAAGTGGCAGGGAAAGGCAGGCTATCCTTACCCACACTTTGAAGGTAGCCAGACCAGCTGCCTCCAGCTCTGTCCTGCACAGCACCCAACTGCAGTAGCACTCACACAGTTGGTCCTGAACCCTTGCCTCAGGTACTTGCTTTTCCTCTACCTAGAGGAAAAAGCTGGCAAGCGGGATAGCTTCAAATAACTCTGCATTAGCCAAGTACCACTTACACCATGAGCAACTAAAATTCATATTTTACAGCTTTTTGCCTTGTTTTCAGAAGCTTGCATGAGAAAGACATTCAGCTTTCCAGCACTGTTTTGAGACTTCTGTATACATCAGGGTCAGTAAGTTAGTCCACTCTTTTGGTGTTTCACACATTTCTGCTGGCTACAGAACAGTGACCTCCCATCCTGGAACTGTGATATATGGTTACAGGAGAACTGATACAGACTTGTTTCCTGCTCTTTGAAGCTGAGCTGAGAAAGAAGAGAAACCTGTAGTTTCCTTAATGCTATAGCCCATACTGTTTCATCCTTGAAAATAAAGGTGGGAGAGGCAGCAGAGGGAAAACAGACAGAGCACTAACTGTGAATATGGTCTTGCCAATTTACTTTTTTTATTAATGTGAACATTTCCCTCTGTTTAAGTGCCATACAGCTTTACTTCATTATTTGCAGCTAACTGTGATGCAGCTAGAAGATAATGATTCCTCACTGTAAATTAGATGCTATCATATGAGTTGTTTCAGATTGGCATCTTGACATTAAAAGATAGTTATATTTTTAGAAGTAGCCAGGAAACGTGCTCTTTTACTTTGGAAACTGTAAGCAAAATTTTGCTCTTTCAAAATACATACATTCATGAATGGCTAAAAAAGCCAATTTCCCCATGGACATGCATCATTTATCAAACATCCCGGAGAATCTGATCCTGCAATCCCTGTCACACAACAGTCTCATTGAGGCCAGTAAGGTCATTGTCAGAGCTACAGGTCTTTGCATTTGATAGCAAGCAAGCAACTATTTTGCAGACTATTCTGAATCCACTGTCCTGAAATATCCTGAGCTTCCAACTGTGACCTTTGGATAAACCCTTACTAGTGATCTGTCCTGACAATTTGGCAATAACCTCCAATCTTAGCATTTCATAATTGCAAGTAGAGATTAAGAAGATGATCTGTCTCTGCAGTATAAGAGTGTGGTATATTTATCTCAGAGAACAAGCTCATCCTAAGAAAAAGGCATGTCTAGAAACAGCTAAGAAAGGGGTAGAGAAATAAGAAAAGGAGTTGATGCTGAAAGGGGATGGAGAACAAAAGAAAAAGAACATGAGCTGCAGTCAGATACAAGAGTAGTGGTGCTGCCCCATTCAGCTCTTCTTGGGTACAAACTGTGGATTGGCATGAAAGAAGAAGGATATGTAGTTAGTTATGTGTATAAACACTCTGACACTACACTGGCAGATACTACTGTCAGGAGCAGTGGTAACCAAGCAAATTTTTGTGTGTGCACATGCATGGTGTGCTCTATTCCCTTGCATCTGTTTATAGTGGAATACTTGCATAAGTTACATTGATGTGATAATAGGAATAGATTGGGGATAATTGGGGGGTTTTCCATTAAATTTTCAGGTACCTCTGAAAATGCTAGCAGGGAACTGCATAGTTAACAAAACTATCCAGGCAGCACATACTTCACCTAATTAATATCTTCAGATTACCTAGTTCAGGTCTCAAAGAAAGACTGGTAGGGAAAACATAGTCAGGTTTATAAAACTTCTTTGAGCATACCGAAGGTAAGTAAATTCTCCATACTGGCAGTGAAGATGTAAGGGCTTCTAAAGAGTACTTCAGAATCCTTTGGCAAGTCACTGCCTGTGGAGCAGATCTGAAAGGCCCCAGAGGTCACGAAGGACAGCAAGCTGAAAGTGAGCCAGCAGCATGCCCTGGCAGCACAGAAGGTTATATAGCAATCCTGGGCTGTATTATCAGAAGCACTGTCAGCAGATCAAGAGAAGGGATTATCCCTCTTTGCTAAACACTCGTTAGATTGTGTTTAGAATACTGTACACAGTGTTGGGCCCCCAGTACAGGAAAGGCATCAGTAAACTGGAGCGAGTCTAGCAGAGGACCACGAGGATGGTCAGGGCTAGAGCACTTACCCTGTGAAGGGAGGCTGAGGGACCAATGCTGATTCAACCTGAAGACTTATGAGGTTACCCAGTACACAGAGCCATGCTTGTCACAGTAGGGCACAGGGGAAGACACCAGGCATAAAGAGAAGTGAGAGGCACAGACTGGATGCAAGGAGAAACTTTTTCATGCTGAGGACAGGCATGCACTGAATCAGGTTGACCAGGGAGGCTGTACAGATGTGTCTGGAGGTTTTCAAGACTAGAAAACCCACAACCACCCAATCTCATCACACAGCTGACCCTGTTTGGAGCAGAAGGCTGAACCAGAGATCCCTTGAGGTCCACTCCCAGACTCAACTATCCATCCTAAAATCCACTTAGCCTGCAGTCCCTGCTCTCAATGCAGTCTTTTTTTTTTATATGTCCGTAAAGCATGAACTGACCTTGAAGGCAACAAGACTTCAGTTCCTCCTCCTCCCAGCAAAGAACCCCCACCTTCACATAGTAGTCCTATTGCTCATTCAGTTGAGGGCCATTCAAGATGGCAGCTCATCTTCCTTGTGGGTGCACAAGCAGCTCTCTAGCGTAGTAGCTGAGGCAGCTCTTTGAAGCTCAAAGCTGTGGATCTAGGAACAGAAGAGGCTTAGGTCCAGGTCTCCCACTTCCCAGACAAGAGGTGGGCAGAAACAGCAACACCACCACTGACTGCTGTAGTGTTGGGTATGAGCTGAACATGAAGCTACCTGTGTCTCCAGCAAAGCTGAGAAATTAAGTGGACTTTAGGTCTGCCTCAAAAGCAAACAACAAGAATACCCAAGCCTGGAGTACAGTCTTGCCTCAGCACCTGAAGAGAAGGCTCTGTTGGACTTGAGGGGTCACCACTGCCAGATGACACTGTGCACAGGCAGTCTGAAGAGCTTTCATGGCTGCTGGAACCAACATTTCACCTAAGATGGACTTATGTCCCTTTGTAGGCAATGCATAGCTTTCAGAATTCAGTGCTTATGGCACAGCAGAGCTTTTAGAAGAAGGAAAAAATCTCAGACTTATATTTAGCAAGTGAGCAATGAAGTGAAATGGCATAGCAAATGCTGACAGTAGTGGTGAGGCTGTGGGGGTGGGGTGGGGGGGCGTGAAAATTGGCAAGAGCTTCAGGAGAGCAAATTTTGGTATTTCAGTTTAAAAGGTAAAGACTAGATGCTCTGCAGCAGGTGTTGAAATTCTAGTGCTGCAGAAATTTAAACATCATCCAAGCTTTCTCCCATCTCCCACCCCTCTGTCTTGTTTGAAAAATATTTACAAGGGGGTGAAAGGCAACCTTCAGACATGTGACCATAGCTGTGTGCTGATGCTTTCTATAAATACGGGTTTGCTGAAGCACTAAACTATGTTCTGCAGCAGTATGGCATTATGGCTTCTGCTCAGCAAAAGCTGTTTTCATTCTCATTTCAGACCCCTGCTAGTGTTGACATCTGGCTCTCAGCTACATGACTTTTTTGCCCTCCATCTCTAGAACAGAGGAAAGCAAATACCCTCAAGTCCAGCTTTGGCTGGAAAGAGCAGAGTGTGGTTTTGTAGCTCAGACCCACTTAATCAGCAACAATACAGAAGTGATTTAAGAAGTCTGATGGTTCCAGGCTATATTTGGGGTGCTGCAAATCATTTTGTGTTTAGTCATCATTCATTCTGTGTTTCTGGCTGGATCTACTAAGATCTCTCTGGTGCATAATTTAGACAGTGCAGACAATTTGCATTTTACCCCCCCCTCCCCAGTTTTTACTTTGCACTTGTTTTGATAGCCCTACCACCTGCATGTGTGCAGTAGGCCTGTTGGAAATTCAATTGCCCTTGTATACTAGCATGAATAAGTTTACATGCACAGCTTTTCAGTGGTGGCAGAAGGCCTACCAAAAAAAAAGTGGCTTTTTCTCCCACAAAATCATGTCCCTTTTTCACCTTCTCCATACAGTGGAGTGGCAAGTCCTGTTCATCTGAGAGAGAAACTTGGTTATCCTAAATGTAGGAAAGGGATTGCACAGAAATATGTGCTGGAGTAATAATTTGTATTAATACCAGTAAGCTCACAACAAAATGACTGAAACTTCCAAAAAAAAGTCTGCAGCTACAACTATACATACAATCAGCAGCCAGGAAATATTGTTTTGCCTGCTTGCATTGTCATCTTCTCCCATTTAGGAATCAAACAAATTCAACAAAACATGCAAGTGTGAGAGTTCTAAAAAGCTTCACTTCTGTCTTCCTGTTTGTCTCTTCCCTTTTGCCATTACCAACTATGCTATTTTTCCCTTGCATTTTTCTCCTTTAAAGCAAAAGGAGAACTCATTTATATGTTTAGTTTTATTTGATCTGTAAAAGAAAAAAACCAAATTTTTTTCATGCAGTTTGTTACTGAGCTTGCTCAATTCATATGTTGTGGGTTCACAAGGCCTAAGCTGATCACCAAGCAGATTTAGTTCAGACTACATAGTATTGTGTGGCTCTGGATGCACCCACCCATGAAATAACCTCACACCAGACCTAGCAGCAAAAATTACTTCTAAATTCTATTTGCCTAAAGGCTTGCTTGCTTTACCATCTATGCCAACTTGTGCTGGTGGCTTGGCTAATAGCCAAAGAGGAGATAAGGTTTTGGTTTTTTAATCATCTTCCCAAAGGCATCTGTTTTGGACACTTCTGGAAAGAGGCTATTGGTCTACATGAACCTCTGGTCTGACCCAGTACAGCTGCTGTTCTGCACCCTCTGAGGGCAAATGCTCATGTCACATTTAAAGGGCTTGCAGCTAAACAGTTCATTCCAAGAAAAGACTGCTGAAATACATTCTCGAGTCAAAATACAACGCAGGCTGTGAAAGGCAAGGAGTTGGAAGACCTACTCAAGAACTGATAAAGCTATTGTGGATAGACATGAGCAAGAAGCAACTAGGAACAACAGAAGAAGGCTGTAAGCAAACAGTGGAGATTTGTTAATGTAGAAGTTTGGGATTCAATCAGTGAGAGCAGACTTACTAGTTAGAATTCCTAAGTATTCCCTTCCTTCCAGCTTTGTTTTTTTTTTTTAAATAAATAAGCTATTCCAATATGCAACACTTAGTTTTGAAAGTTAAAGACAAAGGTTTTAAGTATACCTATACATTTCAGATTTTTTCATGCCATTTTAATCTAGTGGCAAAAATTTATAGAAGAAAAATCATCTGAAAGAGGAAATCATGAAAACAAAACCCCGAATAAAGAAATAGCTTTACAAATTCAACCTTGAAATAAGATGTCTTTTCCTAGCTGTGAGGATAATTAGACATTGAAAGAGCTTATCTGGTAGGTGGTAGAGTCAACAGAGACTGGAGTCTTTAAAGATTAAATATCTAAGAAATCACTCAATCCATTGTGGGGGGAAAAAACTAAGGTCCATAATATGGGGGGGAAGACTGAATGACCAGAATAGTCTCTTCTGACCATAGAATCTGTGAACATTAGATACCACTATATATTCCTTCCTCCACTAAAATACAGGGGACATTTTCAGACACCTGCAAGGTGGCAGGAAAAAGAGCCTTTCACTTCTGAGCTTTGGATCATGCTGTCGGACAGGAGCTTACAGCCCCCGTAACCCCACAAATAGATCTACCCTTGCTTCAGGCACCCACATGCAGGGAGCAGAAAAGACTCACCCAGTCTGTGTCAATGGGTGGACATATTCCAAAGCTTTCATGTAGCACCTTCCTCTACCAAGACAACCAGCTGGCTGAAGGCTGGATTGGGCACTTTCACCTCTAAGTGAAGGGGATGTTGGTTTTTTTTGTCTGGTTGGAGTCTCATTGTTTCAGGTCGTGTTTTTTGTGGGTTTTTTTGTTTGTTTTATGGTGTTGTGTGTGTGTGTTTTTTTGTTGGGGGGTGGTTGTTTTCTTTTTGTTGTTGTTGGCAGACTCCAGCATAATTCTCCTTCTCACACAATCTGTGTATGCCATCTCATCAACTTTCCTGCCATTTTGGGAGTCCTGAGCACTGGGAACAGTTAATACTGACTCTCTGCCTGCAGCAAGTCTGTTTTCTAGGGACTAAACTCTACTGCACTGATGAAAGTACTACTGGGCACAGATTAGGTCATCTAGGGAAACTGGGTAGCTTAAAGCTCAGGAGCAGTCAGGTGAGCCGCTTTATAGGTTTTTGTAATTTAAGACCTGAAAAGCCTTTATAAGCTGCAGGTTTGCTTTTCACTATAGCTTTCCTACAAATTACAAGCAGAGCAGCAGAAGGAAAGCTCTGTGCTGTTCTTATGAATCATTCCCCTGTTCTGCTGCATCTCTATTTGTGTTTAACATGTGACATTAAGGCCTTTTGAGAGTGTCTAGAATCAAAGAGCAAAAGACAATAATGTCTTATCAAACAGTCTCCCAAGTATATAAATAACATGTTTCATACAAGTCTTCCCATAGCATACATTTACATAACTTTAGAAAAAGCCCACGACAATTTACCTGCCTCACATTGTTCTTCAAAACAGTAAAAATCTGTTCAAGACTCTTGGGAAAATGAGCGAGTATGTGAAAGACTAACATGCTGTGAAGCAACTGTTTTCCTGGAGCCGCTGGGGACCTAAAGATATTTTTACCCCTGTGGAGTTGTGGGTTGTTGGTGTGTGGTTTGTTTTTTGTTTGTTTTTGTTTGTTTGGGGTTTTTTTTGTTTGGTTTTGTTTTTTTCCTTTTTCCCTTCCTGTTTTGGAGAAGGGCCATTGTCAGGTCCAGGCCCCGTATTCATCACAAATGCAGGCAGCAGTCACCCCAAGGTTCCATTTTCTTTTCGAGCTGTATCCCCTAGAGCATCCCCAAGCAAGGGCAGAGTTTGCGAAAGCTTATGTGGCTATCAAGTGACACAACTGACACTCACCCTTCATTTCAGCAAGGGCTGACTAGATATAGCAAAACACTTTTGTGTCAATGGTAATAGAAAGCTCTTTAAAACTGAAGCTAGTTGTCTTATACCCATAGTTCTAAGAAGCATTTTAGGGATACTTACAATTTAATCCTCTTTGGCACTGGGTCATCTTATTACCTCAATGTTCAGTCTTACATCTACCTCAATTTTTGTAGCTCCTCTAGGCCATACTGCTACTGGAACACTGGCCAGTCTTTCCACAGCAAGATGTAGTCCAGCACAAGCCAGCTTGTGGCACCTTTTCAGCCTCAACAGCCTTATGCCAGAGCTCTCGGGATATTGTCCTTGGCCAGAGGCCCACAAAGGACACCCCTGGCAAGGATGACTAAATACACGGAGTGGGGAAGAGGGACACTTTGCCATGCCAGGCAGACCCCCTCCTCCAAGAAGCCTCTGCTCTCCCATTCAATGTCCCTTAGCCAGGCATTAGTAAACCTGATCTCCCACCCTCCAAGGACTGGCCAACTCTTTACACTGTAACTACAGTATGGTTTTGCTCAACACTTTTTTTTTTTTTTGAAGCCTCCATTTATCAAGCTCAGTGATCTCCACAAACTTAAAAAAAACCACACAGAACTTGCACCAGCTTGGTCAATTTGTCCCCAAGTTCATGTACTTACATCCCAGCCCCATAGAAGCAAAACACCATTTGTCTTCCCTTCAATAGCAACAAGCACCATGGTTGCCCACAAAATAAAATCCTCTTTAAGCTCTTACTTAAGGGGAGGGAAGAATCAGGAAAAAAACATCAAGCCACCTGGCAGATGTTAGTAATGTGGTCTGCTGCACCAGCAAGTTGTGCTTTGCTGCCAGCCGGACAGCAGGGTGGGGCAGCTTCAGCAGGTTAGGGCCCACCAGGTCATATGGTGTCTACCTCCAGCTCTGCCTTTGGCCCTGCATGTCCCTCAGTGGAACAGAGAATATGGGGCAGTTTTAGTCACTACTATCCCTCTGCAGCATACTTTCAGTTTTTAGGTAAGTGATACCGAGGAGACAGTTACAAATTGGTTTTTACCAAGCATACAAGAATTAATAGAGTCACCAGCAATTTAGATATAGCCTCTGTGAGTTAGAAGGAAGATCCAAGTTGCACACTTCTGTAGCTTCCCCAAGAAATATTTCCAGCCATTTTGCAGCTCTCAGGATTGATCTGCCACTGAAAATGCACAAAGTATCAAACAGTTCTTGCCTATTTTCAGTTTTCATGCAATATAAAGTTTTCCAACTTCCTAAAACAGGAGGGATTTCTATTTAATCATTATGGTTATTGAAGGTTTGGTGTGAGTTAAGTTAAAAGTTCTCTTTGGGTTCCAATTTAGCTATTTGCTCAGTTGCTTTTTATCACCTCAGAAACTGGCCCAGAATCTAGATAAAGTTTCAGTTTAATCCTTTTTTACTGCTGTAACCAGTAATGTGATGTTAGTGTCTCATCACAGGATGGTTTCATTTGGTGCATCTTTCTTCCATCCTCAAAGGGCTCCTACTGAGAGTTGTCCCACTTGCTGGCTATGAATCAGGTCCTTTCATTATTTCTTTAATGTTTTTTGCATGGTCATAGCCTGGTTCCCTGAGTGGTCTTGACCTGGTCAGGAGTTTGAATTCTGCTTTTTTCCCCTCCCTGCAGTCACTGGGGCTTTGGCACCACCATGCAGTCTCTTCAGAGTAACCCCAATTAAAACTGCAGCTTATTTTGAACTTGGTAGATTGGAAGTATTAGGTCAAACATTAGAACAAGCAATTTCAAACCCTGATGTTGACCTTGGAAATTAGAAACTGCCCTTGTCAGACCATCAGTCACTGTGGGTAGCTGTGATGGCCACATCTCCCTGCCACTTTGCAGGGAAAGCCAGACAGGTGAGTCTTATCATACAAGTGCTCATTGGTTAGGCTCTTTCTTCTCTGGCTGACCAAAAACCTCCTAACCAGATGTGCCTGCTAACATTTGCAGTTTACTGAATATTTATCTGTTAAAGGGAGATGCTGAAAGTCCTGAAAGTAACACATCAGCCAGAATTCTTCACCTCTAACTATGTGCGCGCTCTAACTACCCATCTCTGTTGGATGAAGACTTCTGTTTTGCAAGTTTTTGAGAATTTCTGTCACCCTTCCATGAACAAGGATTAAAACAAGTGAATTGGAGACCTCTTGTAAAAGTTATTCAAGCCAGAACATAAGAAAGAATAATTAAGATTTGTATTACAAGCTTTTTCTGTGTGATCTGAATTAGCAAGGTGAAGAAGAAAAACAAAACCCACTTGATCAGATGTTTTCCACTAGACTAAACCACAGCAACTGACTCCAGCTAGTTCCATGTAAATTGTGTCTAGAAAATGCTACCTTCTCTCATAAGTCTTTAGATTCAAATGCTTGAGCCATCAGTAGGTGTGGATCTGGCCAAGATAGTTTCTAATCACAATACAGGTTCTCTGCTGGTACATATTCTCATTTAGCACATGAAGGGAGTTGACATCACTGGCAAACACATTTCTTAGGTTTGCTCCATCTTATAATTAGCATCAGCTGATAGAGAATCTAGAGAAAGGCTTTCTCTAGAAGTTTTATGTCTTTGAATTTAGATGTCACAATTTGTGTTCCACTTATTGGCTTCTATAAACAAACTAAAGCAATTAAAACCTAGGCTACTAGCAGTTCATATTTACTTCTACACCAAATTCTTACACCACTTTCTAGAACACATCTACTAAACAGTCCAGCATATTGCATGATTAGGGATTGGATATTCTTGATTTATCAGACAAATACCTAAGCAATTCAAACATTCAGCAGGTCTGGGCCCAGAGCCTAACATTATTATTCTCTTAGCTTACGCCAAAGGAGCCATACCTTCTCTACAGAAATATTTTCCTGTAAACCAGTAACAGGACACAGCCAACTGAACCAGCTAGGGACTTGACGTCACCAGCTGGGGTAGAGAACAGCATGTTATTTGCTTGAAAGTTTAACAAAGAAAGTCTCCAGGTCCAATGGAAAGATGCCCAACTATGTTTGCAGTCACAGGGGCTAGTCAATCCTTGGTGAGAGTCCAGCTAGAAGAACCTGTAAGGCCTGTGAGGAGATGATCTGAACTCCATTTCTGACTGGATCTTCATACGCATTGTTTCCATTAGCAAGATCTAAATATCTGCCTGCTGTTGTATTTGCAACACGATCTTCAGTATCTTTGCCTTTCTCCAGGTGCACAGCTGCCACTTCTCCTCCACACTCCTTGCCCCATTTACTCACTGCTTAAAGCTAAGACAGGAAAGATGCATCACCAATCTATTCCCTCTCACACTCCTTAACCATTCCTGTGTGAAACAACTCAAGCCTCGTTTTTCTCCCCTTCCTCCTTTCTTGCCCTCTACCAACCCCTGATCCTCTTTCTGCTCTCTGCTATTTTCCACTGCTTACTGCACTTCAGCTCTGCTCCTTACTGCTTACACCCCCTCTGCAACCTGCTGGATTTTAGCAACTTCATCCCAGCTGAGCATTAGCTAAATATACCAGGGAGTGGGGTGGGGGTGGAATCCAAAAAGCAAACCACAAACCAATCTCTGCTCTGTAGACACTGTCACAACAGCAACTCAGCCAGGCACGTACAAGATTGATGAGCATGTAGAGACTGGAAGAGGAGGGACAGTGACTACTGCTGCCTGCAGACAGAATATTCTGAGAATTCAGAACGTGCTCATAAGTGAGCAATTATATGTGAGGATATATAAACTGATTTTTTCCTCAGGTGTTTAACAAACCCAGGCAAAAGCAAAACCCTTGGCTCTCTCTCAAAGGCCGCCTTCTGCCAAATTTCAAATCCCTGCACCAAGCCAAAAGCACAGAGTCATCTTAAAGAGAATGAGAGTCCCTCCATTAAAAAAAAAAAATCCCCAAAACACCCACAATACACCACCACCACCCCCCCCGCCATTTTTCCCCTAGCTTTGTCTTCAGCTTACATGGTTCTGCCATTTCTCAAATTAAACAAAGTAATTGTGAGAGTAGGACATCTGGGAAGGAAGATCTTAACTTGATTCATTAAGAACTAGGAAAATGGTTAAGTAACTGAGAACAATATCTTTGAATGAAAAGTGCTACGCAGCCCTCACTACAAGTGCCATGTCCGAGTATAATTCCACTTAGCATTGCCTCAGCAAACAAAGATTTTACTGTAGCTGAAACCAAGTGATATAGTATAACAAAGAGGAAGGTTCACACAACATTAATTCTTATTCAGTATTAATTCTCAGTATGTATCCTGCTGGGGAGGTCCTTTAAAACAGGAAGTGAACATCCCTGTACATCTCCTGCTGCACTTGTGAACCAGAAAGCAGGATTTATTCTCCTACTAGAGAGCACAATTGCCTACATCGGTCTCAGGTGCATTAGCAGGGAAAACAAATGCTTTCAAATAGAGAAAAAACCCCAATGACACAAATATAAATGAATCGGTAAAACTGCATAATCAGATGCATTCTTGGCCTTTTTTATAATTACAGACAGTGCCCTGGAGGGCAGTCACATAGAAGTAAATACAGTTTTGTATGTCATGTGGGTTACATACTGCTAGCTGGAGTGAGAGCAGCAGTCTAAGATGAAAGTCAATACAGAACAACTTAAGCTTTTTAAGCTCCTCTTTCATGTATACTTGAGCTGTATATAATCAGGGACATCCATCTTAGAAAAGCATTCTTCCAACACACTGAGATTACTGCTGTCTGGAAATTGTTTCAATCCCATTTCACTTAAAGCTTTTGACAATGTTAGTGACAGCCATGTCACAGAGCGTTAGGCAGAATTTTGAGAATTAATTACATGCTATTTGTTTAACTTCTCTCGTCATCCGTCTTTGCTCCTTCTATTTGAAAATTCATTAGCTCACCTAAATCATCTTCCCCTCACTCACACTGTGTGTTACCCAGTCTCACATTTGCATTAAGAACTTATCTCCTTTTCTTCTGGAAAGGAACAAATTTAAACAAATAGAAAACCCTTAAAGTGTTTATGCTCCATTAAAACTTAATTCTGCTTTCAATCCTGGACCAGGATGTTGATAGATTCATTCATATTAAATAGAACTTGAGTCTCTGTAGTCCTTTTCTGTCTAATGAGGCTAACAAAGAAAGAAGATGCTACTTATTGTGAGCAGGAGTATAGCTTTCTGGTCCCACTATTTAATCCTACTTTATTACAGGTGTTCAAAACTGTATTTTATCCTATATTTCCCTTTTCAACTTTCATTAGCTACATTGTCACAGTTCACAATTAGAACAGAACAGAGCAATGACTACAAGGGACACAGTTATTTAGGAGGGGAGAGGCAGATGAGAATTCTATTCAGGGAGCTCTTCTCCCCGATTGTTAGAACATAGTTGTTTGGCTCCAATATTCCTTTTGCCATGCCAGGCTATTTCTAGACCCCACATACAGGTCCAACAGTTACCTTAAGACAAGCTGCAATACTGGCATGCTTGGCAATATCTGTTAATGAGATTTGCTGCTGATATGATCCCTCAAAAAAGCTGCAAGCAGAACATCACTGAAATGTTGTCAATACAGCAGGTGCCTGTTATAAAAAAAAAGCCCAAGTACCTACCAGCACACCTCAGCTCCACTAGTTCTGTTTCTACCTCTCAGAAAGAAATTCAGCCCCAATCAGACCAGAGAAGCAACAAATATCACAAATCACATAATTTTCAGAATTAAATGTAGCATTTAATACCTTTCTGCACCAAGTTGTCTGTTTAAATCTGTTCAATTCTTTATTTGAAGGCACAATATTACTTTGCAGAAAGCCTTGCAATGCCAAACCTTTCCCTTTGCGCTTGTCAGCTGTGGAGAGGAGTCCCAGGGAATGGATCCTTCCCCTGTTATATCACAGCTGTACTCAAAGCAGCCCCACATTTGACAACACTCACTTTCCGGGCTCAGCTCCCCACGGTATTTCCTCTGGGGTCATGGATGAGGACAGCCCCGCTGCCATCTCTGGGGCAGGCCATGACATGGCCGGCTGCCTGGGGCACCGCCAGCCAAGCACTGTCCTCTTCCCACAGTTTGCTGCCATCCATATATAAAAGAAGTTGTTTCCCTTGTTAATGGCACTATACTGACAAGGAAGACAGCATCTTGCCTGCGAGCCAAGCAGCTGCTCCCACTCCTGCAGGAGCTGCGCATCAACAGAGCCCGCCTGTCCCTGCCGACCCCAGCATCACGCTGCCTGCCGCCAGCGCGGCTTGCTCCACACACACAGTACTGCCCAGCTGCTGCAAAGCCCCCTTGGCCTTCTGCACCCCTTGGGGACATGCACGGGGGTCGATTTCTGCATCTTTGTCACCCCTGCGCTTACATCAGCTTTCCGACAGCTGCCTTGCTGTATTTCCTCCTGCAATAGGTTTTCCAAGAGGAGTATGTGACAGGGCAGATCAGGCTGTGTATTCTGCTGAGGACAAAAGGGATATGGGATGACCAGACCTTGATTGCCACACCGCTTTTCTTTCAAACAGGCTTTCCCAGGAAAAGCACGAGGTGTTGTCAGTAGAGCACCTCAGCCTAGCAGAGGCCTGATTAAGCCAGCAACACAAGCATCTTGTGATGGTATGAGTTTCTGCTATGCTGCCCCACGACATCCAACTTACTGGGCAGGATTTGGCCCTGCTGTGCTGCCCAGCAGATGTGTGTAAGAAACAGGCACTTCAGCTGTCCCAGGAGGGTAAGCCCTGCTAGCAGTCCACTAGTTTAAAGCTTCTCTGAAATACTTAGTGAAGAAAGTGTTCACCTGAACATGGAAACACAAAGTGCTGCTTTCCCTCTGGAGAGAAGGCAGCAAAAGCAAGGGGAAAGGAAGGTGAAGAAAAGAAAATAGATTAACTGTGGTCTTGCCAGTGGAAAACTACCTGGATTTAAGCCCCATCACTCACGTCTGTTCTGTAACTTGCAAGTTTACAACTGTCCCTATCTGACACAAGCAGAAGTAGCAACATAACTGAATGCAGGAAAGAGCCTGTAGGTCCAGGCTGTGTTCCCTTGGAAGCAAACAGCAGGAACTTCTGATGGGATAACACATGAGCAAGCCCAAATGAGTCCATAAACCGACACCTTAGGCACACTCACAAATGCATTGAGATCCAGGTCCACAGCCCTCACCTCTACAACATTTATTTCACATAGTCCCATCGACTATTGTGGCAACATCCACAAAATAGTCTGCTTTTCCATGTAAGTAAAAAATCATGACTAAGCCCATAATTATTTATTGCCCCATGCCAACCTCCAAGAGAGTGGAAGAGGCCAGCAAGGTGTGTTCAGCAGTGCTGTAACATGTGCAGAAGGAAAGACAGCTGCGCTGCCATAGGCTGTGGACCACACTACCTCTAACTCCCGAGTTACAGGTAACAAATAAAAGCAGCATAGAAGTATCTAAAGCAACTCAAAAGCCCATTAAAAAATAAAACAAAAGAATTAAAAAGTCTTACATTATTATCCAATAGAAGCAATGGATTGCCTGTTTTGAGTCAGGATAATTTCAGCAATAATTACAATTTGAGAAAATTCTGCCGAGTGATAAATACAAAGCATAAATCGCAACTGACTGAACTTGTTCAACAGCAGTAGGAAACTTCCCTCTTGCAGGGGGAAGAGAGGAGAAAGCCTCCTTCTCTAATAAACACAAATTGGCAATCTTTATTTTAGTCAGGTCAAAACAGTATCCTTCTGGAAAACAGCTTTTTACAAGCTTTCTGTAAACACAATTTCTTTTGGATTCATCTATCTTCATAAAAGCTCCCTTCCCCTCTGTTGCCCCCAGGTGAAACCTCCACTTCCTTCCACTCCAGTTTCTGCAAACACTTGCAGCCAGTATTACACGAGGCACCAAGCAGCTCCCTACCTTTAATTGCTGTCAGCAGCTATCAGGACAAGGAAGACAGGAATGAGAATATTCACTGAGCTGCAGCCCACAATGCAGGGTCAGTAACTGCTTGCAGGCCAATTTGCAGGCAGAGTCCCCACAGCTTTCCTCCCTCCCCTCACTAGGCTGCTGGAGATGCACTTAGATTAGCACCTTGACATTTCCTTAAGAAGCACAAAGTTGGTCACGACTTGCCTATACTCTGAATTATATGGGATTAACTTTTCTTTACAAAAGAGTCAGAGGCATTCAGCCCCCTGCCTCTCTAGGGAGAAAGGGACAGGAGGGGGAAGTAGTGTTCCTCCTCTGGAAGGGTCAGGCTGTGAATTAACAGGTACAGTTCAACAGCTTGAACACTAAACCAGAAAGGTTTACCGTGAGGTGTGTTGCTGCAAATGCATACGGAGAAGCTGAAGGGATTTCAGTGTAACATATACTTCGCTTTTGGTTACCTGAGGTATTGAACCCTCTATCTGAACAGAAACTCAACAGGCAACCCACAGACAAATCCCTAGTGTGATATTTAAAGGCAGCCAGTGTAAATAATGCATAAGAATAACAGATGGAGCCTCTGGCCAGTACGGGGCGATTCAAGTTACGCATCCTCAGACTCCACTGTCAACTTGGTGTGCAGAATTGAATCGCAATTTCTGCACTGAAATATTTGTGACACTTCACTGCCACCAAGAGCTTCAAAAGCCATATTGTGCCATTTATTTTTTGAAACAGGCCCTTCTCCTGACTTCAGGGGAGAAGACACTGAAAAACAATGAAGAGCAAATGCTATTTTGGCTGGAGCCGTTCTGTTTCTTTGCCACTGCAAGTTTCCCCTCTCCCAGCCTGCTGTAAAGATTCATTACATGGCAAAGCAAGTGTTTCACTTCTAGGGCTTCCTCTACTTCTGTTTAATGTCAGTGACTCTTACTTCTGATGCAGAGATTGTTATGATTAAAGTGGATTTGTACTTCAAGGAACAGCCAGCAAGAACATATGACGTTATTTGTTCAGGAGCAGAGATATCATTACCAAGAGTTGATTGTAGAAATAAAAGTCAGAAGACAAAGGGGAAGGTATGAACTAAAGTATATCAAGACGTTTGGTAGCAAGTCTTACCCAAGGTTAATAAGGTGCTTATGACAGGGATGCATGGTCCTGTATGATTTGCAGTATGAAGAACATTCATCCTAAATACACATCCAACAGGTTTTGCAAGACACCATCATCTTTTACCTGCAGTCATAATAGGCTACAGCAGCAGAAGTTTGCACTCTTGCATCCCCACCCATTGCTCAGGTGCGTCCTTTCTCCTCACTCACCTACACGAGATGAGGGAGCTGAAGTTGCCCCAGGAGGTCTGGTCCACCATCCTGCTGCCAGTATTACCTCCAAGTCATTACATAGACACCTTAAAAGGCAAGCAGGTGACAAAGCACAAGCTCTTTACAGCTCCTGCTTTTGAGTTTTACTTTCCAAAGAACAAGTATTCAGTATTTGCTAAGGTGCAAAGAGGAAAAACCCAAAGAAAATGTCAATTCTGAGTTTTGATGCTATCGGAGTTCTTTTCAGCATTAAAAAAACCAAAACCAACAAAACCCCCCCAAACCCCACATTTCTTTCTAATCTTTCTTTTGAATATATGGCCAGTGAAATCTCAAATAGATGCTTTATTGAAAAACATTGTGCCCTTTGGAATTTTAGCATTTGTTTCTATAATTACCAGTAACACAGAAACACTAAAATAAAAAATTCTGCTCTCTGGTATATACAATTGTCTCTTGTGAGGATTTCCATGGTGCTTTTGAAACCTTATGCTAAGGACACAATAAATCACAACTATAGACCCTAATTACACATTCCCAGAACAAGTAGCAATCATTTAGATTACAGTTTCCTTCTATGATTTTTCTTAGTTAATTAATTCATAATAATTGAGTCTGAGGATTTCCTCCTTGCTTAAGCTTGATATAAATCCCATTTCTGCAATCTAGGGTTTAGAGTAATTCAGATGATTCCATATTTCTGCTGTTTTACAATAACAACAAGAGGAAACAACTTCGTATGTTATTTAATTAGCCACAGGTCAAGTAGTTATTAGTTGCAGAAGGGATAACAATAATAAGTCACAAAGTACATAAAATAACATCATCATCATTTGTACATGTTAGAACAGTGCCTGAGGACAAGCACACAATAGAAAGCCACCGTTCTGGCAACACACAAACAATGCAGCCCCTGTCCTTGAGGAGCTGTTAGGCTCTGAATGCATGAGCCCAGCAGAGAAGGAGGATAAAAAAATAGGACAGAAGCAAACCAAGAAAAGTTTTGACACTCAAGTATCAGATTTTTTTTTTCTTCTTAAACTTTTGGTCCAGGTCTTAGTTAGAAAAACAGCATCTAAAGAAGGGAGAAAGTCTAACAAAAGGCAGGAAAGTAAGGGGAGTAACTAGGAGAGGAGGGGAGTCAGCCCAGGTCACAGGAAGGGAGAAGTGCCTCTCAAAAAGCAACCCTATCCCACAGAACAGAACAGCACCTACAACCACAGACGCCCCGAGCCCACTACCAGCAGCAACGGTACCTTCTCCCAGCAATCTCTGCTTCCCAGTCCTCAGGGTATAGCTGGTCCCTGGATTACCAGCAAACTTTGAAAACATGGTCAAGACAGAAACAATGACCACCAAATCCCTCAGCAGGGGTGCACCCTGCTCCCTTGTAGCTGAGGGTGGTAGGCAGATAAGTGGTCCCAGCTGGAGCTTGTTGCCTCACCAAAGGTACTTGAAGTAGGTCTGCACACCTGCCTTCCCATCCTTCACAGGTGGATATAGACCTCATCATGCTTATTATGGAAAATATTCTAAATTACTCAGTGTAGACTTCTTATAGAAATATTGCAACAATAAAGTCAAGTGATTAAGCTATGCTTAATTAGTATAAACACATAGAACACCCTTGTGATGCTCCTTATCTTTTTCTTCTTTGCTTTCCTGGTTGATAAGCTGGTGGAGAGCGTGAGTGTACCAGGGGTTATTAGGTGGTGCAAAAGGGGTGAACAAGAGTAGGTGGGTATGCGTGCTGGGAGATGGATAGCGTGGTAAATGCAGTAATAGCTAGATTGCAATGTTGAAAACACTGTGGGGAAAACAAATGTGAGCGCTGAGCTCTGAAGTGTGATTCTCTCACTTTCCAGCTAGGAGCAGAAAGCAATTTGGTGAGATTTGCTGCTCTAATAAAACAGAGATTTTGTAACAAAGCTGCGACTGCAGTATGCCTAGCCGTTTAGCTTATAGGTAAGGTAGAGCTAAAATCTCTCAGCTTGAGTACCACTAGGCTGAAAAGTAACATGAGGTCTTCAGGCTGCCTCAGTACCCAGGGTCCACACTTGTGCGGTGTGCCTGCACCCATGACTTCAGCTGGTACCTAGAGTGATGTTACCTGAGGGACACCTCTGCACGCTGCCTTTGGACCTCAGACGGTCTCTCCCAAAGCGGCGCGGAGAGTCTGTGATGGCAAGCAGGTCGGGCAGTACTGTGTGGCACTGCGGCCACAGCTGTGCCACATCTGGAAAAAGCAATAGTAGAAGCATGAGAGGAAAAATCAGAGGCAGAGCTGGGAGGAAAAAGTGCACAAGGTGGTAGCAGTGACAGCTCGGGCAGAGCTACGGGTCTGGGAGGCAGGTACAATGTAATATATGTTATGTGAGAGGGAAATTAGGCTTCATGTAGCCATCACTCTCCTAAGGAAGCTCTAATTGTCACATAAACCACTAGGGCTTTTTTCCAGCTGAAATTACAACCTCAGTAACTTGCCAGTAATGGGCTGTACCTTCAGCTGCTGTAAATCTGCATGATTCCATGAACGTCAGAGCGGTGGCACTGATTTAAACCAGCTAAATAGCTGGCCCTGACCACTGCACAAACACTGACCAGAGGCATCCTCTGCTTACTGGATTTATAGGCACGCTTTATTACCGTGGATGGGCTCATCCTTACAATTCACCCCTTTGTGTAGTCCTGATGTTTTGAATCTCGAGCTGGCTTGGCCATACCTGTGATATATAGTTGATGTGCTTAGCCCAGGCTCGAGCATCCTGCTTGTCCATGCGCCATGTAGGGAGGCAGGAGTGCTGCATCCTGATGCCCTACCAGGATACAGCCAAGGCAGGTCCTGGGGCTGGGAAATGACACTGCTCTCCCCAGAAGCAGGAGCATGCCTGCCCAGCCCAGGTTTCATCAGTGCTGTGGTGGGGAGCCAAAGGGCTCACGGGGCTGCTGTGCAGCGCTCCATAATACGTGCATCCTGGCCCACTCTGGCCATTAGTAAGTATAAGAGAAGGCATTAGATGTTGCCTGACAAATCACAGTTTCCCTGCCTATTTTTATCTCAGGGTTCTCTGCGTAAAGCCCATTTGGCACTGTGTCTCTATGATATCTATTTACATAATTAAGAGTGGCTTCCGCTCTAACCCCCAACCTAGGCTTTTTCTCGTGGCCGAAGGAGGTTGAAACATGCACATTGCTTTCAAAATCTGTCTCTCAACATTTCTTTTAGCAGCAGCCACAGATCACATCTCATAAACAGCCACATTTTTCAATACAAGTTTCACATTTGTTAGTTCTAATCTAATTATTTATAGAAATGCCCTTTTCATGTGATCCATATTCTTCTCAAACCTTAGTGGTTTCTTACTGTGAAAAATTATTCATGCTGGGCTGCATCTATCGTGGTGGCTGCATATTTGTTCATTGCTGTGCATTTTCTGATCCAGAAAACTGAGTCTAGAAATGGATCCTGGGGAATGGCTCTCATGAAGAGTGCTGCCAGAGGGCTAATCCTGTCCCCAAATGTTCAGGATTCCACTGGAATTAACTGGAAGTGCATGCAGAAGTGTAAATAAATGTCCTTATGCATCTTTTGTCAAATAGCTATAGCTTCCATTTTCTCCTCATTGACAGATTTTGCAACAGATATTTTAAGGTATTTATCCTCATGGAAGATTAGCTCTTTTGTTTACAAAGTTAATTCTAGTGGTTGGATGGACCCACACAGGTTTAAGCTGAGAGTCAAAATGGGAACTGGAAAGTTCAAATCCTTGTGTGAACTTCTACCAAACCAGTCTGGTCCTTGAAAGAGGCTGCAAACCAGGTTGCCCGTGGGACCGGCTCTATAGTCCTTCTGAGACAAGGTGTAAGTACAAGGAAAGCAAGTTCTTGGGAAGGGAATTGAACCCAATTTTGGTGAGATTAGAGAGCTTCATTCAAATCTGGTTTAATCCAGGACTGCGCCAATCTGCAGAAGGTCAGAAAAAAAACATGTGTAGTTTTCAGGCTGCCTCGCTGCCCCTTTCCCCTTTTCACATGCACTCTTTTTGGGACCAAGATGCAGTTGCTCTTCGTGGTGGCCAGGCAAACGCAGGTACACAGTCGGTGTCAGGGCTGTGTGCCTCACGCCGCAGGCTGGGTCCCATGGCCCTGCTCTGATCTACTGACCTCTCGTGAGCACGTTCCTGTCCCATAGCTGCAGAGCGAAATATCGCTCTGGGTAGTGCTGAGGTTGCTCATTGCTCCCGCAGATCTCGGGAAGGCTGCGAACAGCAGAAAGCTCAGTGTGACTCAGTGCCAAGGGGAGCTTGGCTGCCTCCCTTGACACACACTCTCCTCTGGAATTCTCTATACCATATGTTTAATAGCCCTATTCAAGGTGAAAGTTTCTAACCAGTGGGGGTTTTCCCCTTTAAGATACATTTTTATCTTGGAGTGGAGAAAGAGGTGTATTTTTTTACCACTGAGAAAGATCCCACCCGTATGTTTCAAAGGACAGAATTATTTTCTATGTGAAATCATGCGGGCAATCCATATTAACATGTTAATTATGATTCAACAAGTTTTCCACTGCAGCCTAAAATTAATGTTAATTTATTTGGGTAAGTTTTGTTAAGAACTATTGTAGCATGCTAAATGGAAAACAGATCATTGCCGGAAAGTTTTGCTTTGTCAAGTGTCATCCTGATTGGCAACAAATGCAGCCGCGCAGGGAGCATTAGACGTGTCGGGCTGGGCGCGGGGGAAGGTTTTTCCCTCTGCAGCTGAGTGGGATCCCACCGCCCTGCAAACTGCAAAAGGGAGCATTGTAAGCCAGTTGTGTTTCTATTGATAACTGAACTCATTAGCGTCGCATGGTGACTTGGCTTCCTGTTTACCTCGGTAGCTGTGGAGTACTGAATTTGTGTCATGTCTGATTTCTTCCTTCCACGTCGCAGCTGCTCAGCATAGATACTTTTTCACAGGCAGTTAAAGGACCTAAGACAGCAGGAGTGAGAGGGAAGACACTGTGTGTTAATTAGATTTTTTTGAAGTAATTGACCCGGTCATGCAAAGGGAATATCTGAGATTTGTTGTGGCTATTGCTATTTTCACCACTCAGGGATCTGAAGTAGTTTTACATTGAATTGACCTGAAGTCTACACCAGATGTGCAGAGTTTCAATAATGAAAAGTTTTGTTCTTTGAGGGTTTTGGGGTGGAAAAAAGGACGCACTTCTCAACCGTACCTAAAATATCTAAAAAATTCTGCACCAAAACAATACTAACATCGTTTTCTAGAATGAGGAATATGGACATATATATATATATATATATAAAGCTGTTTTCACAATGAATCAAACACATTTAACATTCTGGTATTTTTATGCCAATAATCCATTGGTAAAACATAGAATTCTTTAAAAAAGAATGTGAACAGAAAAATTATCCCAGTTAGACTATGAATCATTACCCTTACATGTTTTTATATATTTAATAATAATAATAATAATAATAATAATAATAATAATAATAATAGCTTCTTTCTTAAATGAAACTAGATTTGCGCTATGAAATCATGTGTGTATCTGCTGCACTTCCCTCCTTCTCCTTCTCCCACAGCCTTTGAATGTTGCCGGACAGCTTCACGGAGGAAGCTAGCAGAGGCACGGCCAATGCGCTGAAACATAGAGCAAGATGCCCGACAGAAGAGAAATCTTGTTAATGTGCTCATTGAAAGAATCCATCAAAGAAACCATATAGGAAAAAAAGTGCAGAAAACCAGATTTCATCATTTCTACATACAGAAGGAGGTGTTATTCTCACTGGTGGGCTTGTTGCTTCAGATCCGAGCAGCTCAGTTCTCTGGGTGAACTCAGGAACATTCATGGTATATGAAACAATCACAGAGGAAATACTGAAATATGTC
>VZTL01045420.1:0-13156 GCA_013400535.1 Scopus umbretta | reverse complement strand
CTGCCCCAGCTACTCCCAGGCCTGCCACGGGAGCCGCCAGCCCATCAAAGGCCCGTCTACACAGGACCAGGGACGCAGAGGCAGGTGGGGAACGGAAATTACAGACTTGGACAAGGGGACACCCTGCCTGGGCCCCTCCCAGGGCTGTCCCAGGAGAGCCTCAGCCCCCTTGTCCAGGCAGGAAACCCATCGTGTTGAGCTAACACTAAAGCACCTTTTGGACTCGGGGGGGTTGCCGCATAGTGCTGCGAGACATGTTCTGGGATGCAGGGGAAGAGGCTTATTATAGGATGAACTAGAGGTGGGGGGAAAGGATGAATTTAGGTGATCTGGGGAGGAACAAGTGTGGGGAAAATAGAGAGGTAAGGAGATAAAAAGACCCGTTAGGTATAAATAGTTTGCTGGTTCGTACATTTGTCTGGCCATGCCCTGTTCCTAATCGGTGTAGTCTATTGTAGCTTCATATTAAACTACTTTCTAACTCTTTCCTGGGTGGAGGGCGCTCTGTTCTGTGTGTATGGGGGGGGTCTGAGTGCCAGCAACTGGAGTCAAGACTGTGCATCAGTGGGCCTGCGTGTCTGCGGTGCCAGCAACAGGAGAGACCTGCGTGAGTGGACTGAAGTGCCAACCAGAGGAGTGGGACTGTGGGTCACAGGGCCTGTGTGTCTGTTGTGCCAGCAACTGGAGTGGGAGAGAGTCTTGGTGCCAGCAACTGGCTTGGAAGCATGTGCCAGAGCGCCCGTGTGCCTGGCTGCCAGCAGCGGGAGAGAACAGATGAGTGGACCCAAGTGCCAGCCACTGGGGTGGGACCAGGAGTCAGAGACCCGTGTGCCTGGGGTGCTGGCACCTGGAGCGAGCACGAGTGTGTGAATGCTGTCAGGGATCAAGCCGGACTAGCTGTCGAGTAGGTGGTGTAGCCTGGGAGCCACATACATACGGCTCTGGCTAGCAGTCCTCCGTCCTCTTCAGCCAGAGAGGGGAGTGGGGTGAGGCTGCTGGCGCTGGCTGTCTGCGAGGGCTGTGTGTCTGTCAGTCATCGGTGTGGCCAGCTGTGTGTGTGCGGGGGTGCTTACTGGGGATGCATCTTCAGCCTGGCTACTGGCTGGATCTGGGGAGTGGAGCTGCAGCTGCAGCAGCCTCACTTCTCTCACACTGTCTCATCAACGCCTAAAAGAAGCAAGCAAAACTTAGGCAACAGTACAAAAGTTGCGCTTGCTTAGAGATAACTCTTCTAAAGGCGTTTTATTCACTGTACTTTGGACTCTAAGAACCTGGCCTCGACAATTCTTAGACGTTCAAAGCAACCCTCCCATCAAACTACCAGTTCTAAAAAACAATAATTATAAAAATAATATTCCTGTTTAGCTCATGGAGTGAAACAAGCTATTCTTTCAAGGTATTTATAGTGAGTAGGTAACTCACGTTCTGTACAAAAGCTGTAAGAGTAAGATGTCTAAGCAAACACCCCTTAACGTAAAGAAGCGTACTGACCCAACTGATTCCAAAAGCATTTCTAGAAGTAGTTTCATGTGAAAGTAGTCTGATATAAAGACTGAAAACAAATGCTCACTATTTTTTGTTTCTTCGGTGACCAATGATTCTGAAGTAACTGCACTAGAAAAACAATCTGTTTAACATAATCCTCATATGGCTAAATGTCATAATTGGCTGTTCAGAATAATTCAGATAAAAACTTGAATAAACAATTTTCTAATTAATGGAACATAGTATTTTGGTAAATGCCCACAAGGAGGTTTGGGTTCTTTATTTCTAAGCCTCCTGCTAAAGCTTTTCCATTTGGCAAGAAGGGATTTTTCCCATGACACTTAAGGTCCTTAAAAGTGATTTATTTTTGCAGTTGTGGCTATTTGTTGAAACAAGCTATTATTCATATCCTTTATCCATGTGGAAATGAACAATCTGCTGGTCACAAGCACCTTCAAAAANAAGTGGAAAAAAAAAATCCGGTGTGCAAAAACAACCAAAAAAAAAAAAAAAAAAAAAAAAAAAAAGAGCCTATCACTTAACAAATTGGGATTGGGAGTTGACTGGATTAGGATTTGTTCTTTCTTTTGTGTTGGTTTTCTTGTTGTTTTACTCTTTTTTCGATCGAAAGAGAGAAGATGAGACTTTTATTCATCATTCTAAATGGCAGTTGTGTACAGTACATAAAATACATACAGAAAAAGACTTGTCTAGAGCTGAAATCTTGCATTTGAAATTTAGTCAATGTGAAATTGACCCTTTAAAGAAAAAAACACTTACTTTGTTAAACTGATTGTAACTCAAAACTATACTTTGGAATCAACTTACATTAAAATAGCTGCCTATTCAATTTATTCTTGGTTCGTTAAAGCACGCCAACCTAGTACGTATTTGAATGCATCTTAGTAACCAAGATATATTTTGATTCATAAAACAACTGTTTTTGCTTTGCATGTGGTAAAGTGACTGTGAGGCTCATAGGAAACTGACTCATAACGGAAAGCTTTCTCCAGCATGCCCTGTAGCATAGGCACAGTTGCCAAGAAGTTATCTGGGTGCATTTCCATAGTAACCAATCAATATAACTTTATTTTCTAAAGGCCTTGCACTTGAACCGAGAATCTCAGAAACTTGGATATTACTCTTGAAAGTTAAATATTCTGATTATTGGTCTTGTTTTTTTCAGCATGAGAGGAATAACTTGCTGGTGCTTTTCTTCACACAAATTACCTTGATTAAAATATTTTAATTTTTTCTTTGTATAATGGAATTAGAACTGGTTGGGGGGGGGGTGTTGCACATTGTATACAAATGTTTCAAAAATCTTGGTTTTTAAAACAGTGTGCCAGTGAAAGAAACTAGTGATACTTTCTTGAGGGCCTTATGAGGAGGAAGGGGTATTCCTGGTTTTATTTTTAGAACAATTAGAGCATCTATATCTATAACTGAGGCATTTTTACTATAACTTTTAATTTCTTGTTTGTAAGAGAACTTAAAAACCTCATTGTTGTATTTAATGTTTGTTAAATTATTTGCCTGAATAAATCCTGACCTGTGACATGAATGGATTGAGTCTTCCAAAAGCATAATGGTTTGTGCTATCTTCCTTACTTGAACGTTGAAATAAATTCCAGATCCTTAAAGGTTTTAAGGACACTTATGTTTATCAATCAGATGTTACTTACATCTATCTTGTATTTACAAGCAAAAATACTACATTTAATGTTTGCTGAATTATCTTTTACTCTAATGTTAGTGATATCTGGAATACTGTATAACAGTACAATGTAAAGTTGCTTTGACTGTAGCTTGCTGTAGAGATGGAAAGCTGTTCTGAAAAGCAGAAACATAACTTGAACCATAATACTGCACCGACAAAGATTTTTGGTACATTATTTTGACCTTATGAGTTTAGAGAAATGTTGTGGTTTAACTCCAATCAGCAACCAAGCACCACACAGCTGCTCGCTCACCCTCCCCCTACCCCAGTGGATTGGGGGAGAGAACCAGGGAGAAAAAAACCAAACACTAAAACCTGGGGGTTGAGATAAAGGCAGTTTAATAGGACAGCAGAGAAAGAGAAAATAACAATAATAACAACAGACTATACAAAACAAGTGATACACAATGCAATTGCTCACCACCCCATGCCCATCCTGCCCCCAAGCAGCAATCACTCCCTCCCCTGGCCAACTCCCCCAGTTTATATACTGAGCTTGACATCAGGTGGTGTGGAATAGCCCTGAGGCTGATTGGGATCAGCTGTCCTGCCTGCATTCCCTCCCAGCTTCTTGTGTACCTGGCAGAGCATGGGAAGCTGGAAAGTCCTTGACTAGTGTAAACAGCTGAAACCAGGACAAGAAACAACCAGAAAATCTATGGAAATGTTACAGATTGTAAAAACACTACAAGAACTTAGTGCAGTAACGAATAGGAGAAGTGATTCTATGACTGGTGGTCCCAGTGGTATTCCGGGCGGTAAGGGAAGGGTGGTAAGGGTGGTAACAGCTCTCCTACTTGTATGATGAGCAGAGGCTATGAGAAGGGAATTATCTGTCCTTTCTGGGTGACAAGTGAACTCTTTCAGTCTTGTAGCATTGTTTTATAGCCTTGTAATGAATAACAGAAAATCTACATTGCTTCTAGTTTCCAAAAGGACACTCGAGACCGCATTGTTTTGCAGATATTATTGGATGCATAGTAGTGTGCAAATACAGGCTCCCTGTGGATTCATGGCCATAGCTGATATGCCTAGATCTGAGAGCTTAGGTCAAAGGCTTGTTAAGAGTTCTTGCTTATTGAAACTTAATAAAGGTTTATGTAATTGCATGCATTTTAGTAATGATTAGATATTTCTGGTAAGATTTAATTTCACTAGCTCTTTAAGGTCCAGTAAAACAGACAGCTGGCTACAACAATCACTTTGCTTAGGCAACAGCATTTTAAATGATCTTCTTAAGGTAGACGTTTTTTAATTATAATGGTGTGTTAAAACTGAGATCCTTATGCTCTGCTGAAACTACATATGAAACCTGATTCTGGGGGTTTTTGTGCCTATGCGTTCGGATTTTTTTTGAGGAATACTACCAGTGTGCCAAAAAAATGATGTTTTTAGTGAAAGAAAATCTTGACCAACCATATCAATTAATCTGCATTCAAGTTCACCTTCCCACTCAGTCTTTTTAGTCTAACAAGCTCCTGAAAGTTACAGCAATTACCAGCAGGGTTGAGGGCGTGAGCAAGTCTGTTGTCTTCAGTATCAATGCAGGCCTGTTGCTTCTGGTCTTCACAAGAGGACATTATTACAGTTTCATCAGAGCTTCTAGCATTCTCAGTCTATCCTGATAGAACTGTTGTCAGAAAGATCAGAGTACTACAGTGAATTTAATGACTTAAGATAGTGACATAGATATCCCTTCTCTATTTGAAGCAAAAATTTGTGACTAGGCAGCTCATGAAAAAGGTAAAACTGATTTTGATGTGGTGATGTTTATTTAAGAGAGAAGCGGTCTTTTTTGTTGTTTTTAGGATAAGCTCAAAATGTTACTTAGAAATAAAAGAACTTAAAAAAAAGTAAACTATGGAGATTTCATTTCCAGGTTACTGGACCACTGTGATCCGCAGAAAAAGAGTGTTCTCAGAAACTGCATTATGTTTAAGCAGTGTATGAAACCTGCAAATATGCAGACCCCAGATACCATGCACTTAGTAGCTGTGTTCTGCTTGACAATGGACATCCAGCTGACTATTTTTTCTTTTACCTGAGAGTTGAGCAACTATCACGTAAGCACTACAAGTTATTTCTAGCCCTTCTAAGTGTAACAAGTGTTAGCAGTTATCAGATATCCCCTTAAGGTTGTACTTTACTTGATGACTTCTTGCTTGAGCCTGTTTCCAGTAGAGGATGTAAATTAGTAATTTGCCTTTTCTGAATTCAGGTTCTGTTTTGGATTTAAATAACTCATATACTGGCAGTTTGGGATTTATTTTTTTTTTTTTCCCCCAAAGCACTGGAAAGTTTACAATATAAAACATAAGGGATAAAAGGTAGATAGCTTGTGGTGTACAGAGCCTGTTCCTTTTAGGTCACATTCTTGAATATGACTGACTCAGTGTTGTATCATCAGAATTCATTAGTCGGTTGTGGTCATTGAACTGACTCATATTAGGCAGGCTAGTTTATTCCTACCTACTCATGGTGCCAGTGAGCACTGTAGGTGGCAGTCCCACCAGCACAGCAAATCAGAGTTTTTGTGTGAACCTTGAGATGCATCATTTCTCTACAGGCGATAAACTGACTCCAGCTTATGTGAAACCATAGAATTCTACCTCTGTTAAAGATGTCGGACTGGATCTTCAATAATAAGCTGCTGTAATAAGTTAATATAAAACATAGGATTGTATGTATTAGAAAAATGGAAGAGAAAGAAAAGGACAAATATTGCTTTAATATGTGAAGACTGTACTTGAATGATTAGAGCGGTAGAAGAAACTAGCAGAGTTTCTCCACAGTTCCAAGTTCTGAGTTTAGAAACGTGGGACTAGAAAAGAGCTTTTGAACATTGTGGCAGGTCTTTCTGACTCACCAGTCCTTATGTGCCCCGTTGTTGACAAACTAGCCAACCTTGTCTTTAAATACAGTAAGATTTTTTGCTCCTACTTCTTTTATTTGAAGGCTGTTCTAGAAACTTGCTCTGTGGTTTGAAACCTGTACTTTTCAGTTTTAAGTGGGTGTTTGATTATGCCTTATTTTGGTCCTAACCACTTTTCATTTCACTTGAAGTTACTTTGTTGCTGAAGTGTTTGAATTACTTCGTGTATTTTTATTATATGTGTTTTTTTCTTATAAGATGCAGGAGTTTTCTAGTTGTCCTCCCTGTACCTGTTCATTTTGGCCTCTGTTCTTGTTCAAGCAGAGTTACCCAAACAGAATAATGTGTTCTGTTTGAGCCTTACAGAATAACATTAATATAGCTGAAAGCATCTTACATTTTGCCTTTTTTTTTTAAGCCGCATCATATCGTCAGGTTGTAATCCTCCTGCAATGAACACATCCGTTCAGATAGTCATCTTATTTTGCTCTCAAACAGCAAGCTCCCAGTATGTAGCTGAGATTCTTGTTTGCCCCAAGTGCATTACTTTGTATCTGGTTATTGTACGTCATCTCCTTTGTACCTTCCCAGGCCTCAAATTTACCTAGTTCTGCTTGTATGCTGCTCCCTTTCTCTGCGTTGAAAAACTACTTGTCAGAGGCAGTATCTCGAGCACATTCCAAAGCTCAGCAGCTTGGAAGACAGTGCCTGGGAGCTAATGTTCAGAGACTTTAATCTCCTGAGGCAAACTGGAGAAAGCACAGTCACATTCGTTTGCAAAAACACATGGCTGTTGAATTTTTCTGTAGGTCTAAGATTGTGTTCAAGGTTTAAAACAGAGATTAGTCTTGCTACACAAAGAGAAGAGTGAAGGATGATTACTCAGGCCTCGGATCGGATTTTGTGTGAAGTGACCACTCTACAAACAGTGGAACTGGCGTTTTTTCTTGAGCTGCCCTATTGCATTTTGTGGTCCTGAATGTTTATGCAACCGATACTAAGCATATGTTCTCTGTTTGCAGGGAGGTAGTGCAGGCGAACTGTGTACGCTGGAAGAAAAAGTTCTTATTTATGTGTAAAATCAGTGCCAGTGCCACAACAGGGATTCTGGATGCTTGCATTTGCAGGGTGTCTGTACGGAAGGTAAGTAGCATTCTTTCCCTCCTCTCCTCTTTCCCTGCTCTTTCTTCACTTGGTTTAATTTTTAAATGTCTGATAAACTTCATAAAGCAAATTTTAGCTGCAACCATGTCAGGTATTATTCTAGTCAAAATTTCATAGTAATCTTATTAATTACCTTAGTTTGACTAATTCATATTTTTTTATGTTCTTATGAAAAAGAACACTTATTCCAGCAGGCCACCAGAGGAGTTGCTCATCAGTCTTTATAAAGTCAGCCCTTGATAGATACTTCTGGCAAGCAGCAGTAAACTTAGAAGCCTTGAATTGTGCGAAGTACCAGAGTTTTGTATGCAGCACTTCCCACCTTTGGGGCTAGACTTCGCAAGAGACAAATGCTGGTTGGCATCAGGCACTTACCCTTCCCCGCCTCCTGCTGGCTGGCACCGAGGACATTATTAATACTAAGCTCTAAATGACAGTGGTACAGCCTAGCAAAAGTGTGTTCAGATATTTTAAAACGAGGATTAGTATTTGCCTTTCTGAAAAAACAAACAAAAAAACCCAGTCAGTATCTTTAATGGCCTAATGGCATGTCTTTTTTTTCCTTTTTTTTAGGAGTTAAAAGGAGGAAAGGCATATGCAAAGGTAAATTGAGATCTATCTAATTTTGCCTACAAATTAGCTTTTCTTTCTTGTAGTTTTATGCCCTTTTAAAGTAATTCCAGAATTACTCCATCCCCCCCACTCTAATACCCATAATTTCATTATGTGCATGATAATGACACACTGGCGTTGGGACTCTTGATCAGTGTGTTTAGTAAGTGTATAATAATATTATACCACCAGAATCTTTTTTTTCTTTCAACTTATTATTTTGAAAGGGTTGATAAAATCAAACCCTTCTACATGTGTTTACTTTTAAAAATAAAGAAACCTTGCTCTTTTTTCTCTTGAGACTTTAATTTTTAACTGAAAATAGAGCTATGCGGAATTTGACACTCAAAGTTTGCTTCTGCTTTTTGCCTTGGGCCACTCCCTTTAATAGGCATCCTTTTATTCATGTTTGAGAGAAACTGCTGTTGAGTGGCACTCAGTACTGTGCATGTAGCACGTACCTTCCTTTAGTAATGTGCTTACTACTAACTTTGTAATTTTCTCTTCACAGCTGGGATTTGCAGATCTAAACCTAGCAGAGTTTGCTGGATCAGGAAATACCACTCGTCGCTGTTTACTGGAAGGTTATGATACCAAAAATACAAGACAGGATAACTCTATTCTCAAAGTAATTTGTTTCCTTTATGATACCTATACTAATACAGCAGAGAACAAGTGGTATTATTAAGCATTTAATGAAATTGAAAATGTATTTGCTGAACTTCTTTCTAGAAGGAAAACTATCAGCGTTGTTTACCAAGAATCATTAAAATCCATGCAGTCAAAAATAGAATTTGTCCTACTCTTTGAAATGGAGCTGGATAGCTGAAGAAAAAGCTTTCGAAAGGTGTTCCTATTCTAACAGGAATTGAAAAATGGAATAGGAAAGCACGATGAAAAAGCTAATGCATTCATATAAATGTGGCACTTCTGTCTTTAAGACTGGGCAACTTCCTGTGCAGTTTTTCTGAGAGTGACTCTCTTAATTGGCTTATTTATGTATAAGCCAGCTTCAACACCCTCCATGACTCCTGGAACTTTCCCTTTTCTATCTGATAGTAATCAACGTAACAATTGGTGAGCACTGTTGGAAGAAACCCACCCTGCTGTTCTCTCCCATTAGTCCAGGGAGTTTAAAAAATTGAATAAGCTGCATTAACCTGAAAATAATTACATACAGAATGTTATGAGTAAACTTTTTAAAAATTTATTTTCCTACCAAGACACTAGGATTAATTTCTCATACTGTTGAGTATACCATTTAAGCATGCACTTTCCGATTTCTTTAAGACAGCCATGGACTTTTTCCAGAAAACTTTTAATTGATGGTATCGACCCAGCTAACGAGCCTTCTCAATGCATTGTTGTCCTATGGCATTATTTACCTTTTGTGGTTTTACTTCATCTCTGATGTTAGCCCAAACAGTTCTCATATGCTAGCAGTTTGCTAAACACTCTCATCAAAGAACATGCTTCAGCACCCACTGTTTTAAACAACATTCTGTTTGCTCATTAATCTTTTAGATTTCCTGTCTCTTTATTTTTCCCTTGAAGCCATCTTAACTATTAATGATTCTAAGATTCTTCTTGATCTATGTATTTTTTGCAGAATCTTGTTCGTGCAGCTATGTTACTTTAAACGCTATTTTGTGGTGTTTGCTTGTGTACTAAGAAAAAAGATGTAGGTTTTTTGCATGTGTGCTTATTTGCTTATGTGATGATGCCATTTTATTTTACTCAAATGTAAGATTTGTGGCAAGTATAACTTAGTGACATGACCATGTATCACAGACCAATTCCTTCTTTTTTGCTTACAGTGGCTTTTGGGTTTTTTTGTTTTAATGTGTAGGTTTTGATCAACATGCAGCTGATGTCTGGAGACCCGTGCTTTAAAATGTAAGTTTATAAAAAAATCTGTGTGGGATAGTGTTTTGATCATACATTCCATGTTCAGAATTACAGTTCTAATTTGTGTTTATAAATCTCTCCAATCTGGCAACAATGTTTAAATAAAAAGAAAAAAAGGCACAAATAAATGGGATGGTAGCTGAATTATGGCTAACATGGTTAAAAAAACCCCAAAAAAACCAAAAACCAAAACAGTAGAAGTATCACAGTTCTCCTTGCTGTTAAATAGTTAGTATATTTTTAAGCAAAGAATACTAGCCCATACATCTGTAACTAAAAAAAAAAAAAACAACCCACCCAAAAAAACCCCAGCCACTTAAGGGAAATTGTTCCTGCAGCAAGTTTATATAAATATACTTGGTGTGGGGTGATCTGACTAATACTTGTGTTTGGAAAATGTGCTGTTACACCTTTTTTTCACAAGTCTCAGATGATTGTAAAAGATTTGTTTAAAAAAAAAAACAAAACAGAAGTGTGATACGACTTGGTACAGAGGTAATGTCTGAGTAAGATGAAATTGTTGCCTTCTTTCTAGTCTAATAAGCCATTTTGTTATGAGGCACCCAAGCTTAGTGGATAACTAAACTGAAACAGTGCAATTTGCAAGCTTCCTATTTCCAGAGAACACTACTATCTAGCTTACCATGACTTAATTTTCCTGATCAGTAGGAAGTGAAGAACTCTTACATGTCATTTGTATTATGAGGATATTTTATAATAGCCTAAATGCCATTCATTTCAAGGATGGGCTTAGAGATATGTATAGAATCTGCTTCCGTGAATGCAGTGGGGAAAATTCCTCAATACTTGCCAAGATTCTTAATGCCGCTGTATTTCTGTAATTTAGAATGTTGGTAGACTGGGTTGTTCGAAGTGTATGTGCTTTACAGTTTAACGTCAATCTTTTCTAATTCTACATGACAGTAGATGGCAATTTTGTCTAGATCAGGTTTAAATCAACTTAGTTGTATTTTACTTGACACAAGATGTTTGGGGGAGGGGTTGATGAAATAATTCCTTCAAAATAAATTTGACCCCTTAAGTTCTAGTTTAACTAAAATTTTTCTTTACTTCATTGGCCACGTTGTTATACTGAAACTAGTAGGAGATGGAATCAAACTGAGAGGACGTATTTTCTTCCCACAACATGCAATTAAGCTGTGGAACTCCTTGCCGCTACATATTGTCTTAATTCTTTCTTGACCTTTTAGTATTCACAAATTCCTGAATAAAAAAAATTATTGAGGGCTATTAAGTACAAAACATCTTATGAGCCTCAAGAAATACCTAAGCTACAGATGAGGAGATGCTGGGAAGAATATTCAGGTGACACATTACTATATGTGCCATATTCTCTTAATGTCTGTTGTTTGCTGCTGACAGAAACAGGATGCAAGGCTAGACAGACCTTTGGTCTGAGACAACATCCTTGTTCTGATGTTAGCCTTTTCAAAAGCAATCTAAGGCAGAGTTCCAAGTATTACATATAACTTGAAAAGAAAAAATGAGCTCAGGGAAAACAATCTGGAAAAAAATGCTAACTTCACCTTTGTTATATCAATCTCAACTTTTTGTGTAGGTTCTCAACTTTCATTTATGCTTTCAGACCTCATGTTGGATCAAAGATACCTTCCATTGTAAAGATACAGTGCTTACAAACTGCTACACTAAACCACTTTTACTTTAATACAGATTAGTTTTTTCCCTCAAAATGATCTCATAAACAGAATTTAAACTCATCTTTTATGAGATTAATGTAGGCAGTCAATGTCCCTCTGAATATTACAACCAAGAGGGATAACAATCTCATACAGGCTTAATCTGTAGCAGTAAACAGATAATGAAGTCTTCCTTAAGTAAAAAAGATTGTGAAATGAGGCTGCAGCTCCAAGGAAAGCAGCATGATCTCCCAACTCAGTCTGAGGTCCAAGTATGAAATAAGTTGTGATTTGTAGGTTTTATTAGGACAATTGAGAACTGTTTTCTGTAGCAGCTGGAGACTTTGTGCATTACTGCTGTGGCTGTATCCTTACCATTGTTTCTGAGGAGATCTGACAATGTTGCCTGCACCAGTCAAGCTCAGGTGATTCACTGCAGGAACTCTTCCATGTCCCCTTGCACCACTAAAGGCCCTTTCTCCTCTCTTCTAACCTTCAATAAGTAGAATAGAACACTGTGAAATCTCATCTTGTGCTTACTGAATAAATAGCAAGAGGGCATTATCTGAATTTGTTTGATTGGGCAAAGCTTTTCTGTATCCCTAGTTATTTAGCACCTCTTGATTTACTTTGAGTCAGACCTATTAGCGGATACATCACTGATACTGATAAGTAATTTCTCAAAGGCAGCTAACCAATCATTAGTCTTGTATACTAATAAAAAAATGTAATTCTGTTCTTTACTGGCTGGTACTGAAGCAGTTGAAATTAGTAACTGTTTAGTTTTCTGTCTCCCTAGGAAAAAATCTCTGACATTATTCAGACTTGGCCTTTTCTTCCAAATTGATGATATAACCATTTCCTGGAACGTAAACTTACAACACTAACAGAAAAAAACCCCAAAACTAACCCAGATGTTCTTTGTAGAAGGAAAAAGAAACCTTAAAACAATTTCACAATCTGGAATCACAGTCTGGAATCAGCTACATATTTTATGAAGAAGTCTAAAAGACTTGATGTTTGATCCGGGGTGACATCCTTGAAAGCATTCAGTTCTTGTTTTCAAAAGTATGTTAGGCAGTTAAGTCACACAAGCATTATATTTCCAGAAGTGCTTTTTCTCTTTCTCTTTTTACTTTCAAAAGTAACATAAGAGGGCATATGTTACTGTACATAAAGACAGTGACTAATTTATTGAGTATGTCAAATCTAAAAATGTCGACAAATATCCATTTGTATGCAGACCAACACTCTGTTCCCAAACTCAAAAATAACAAAGCGTTAAAAAAACTGTAGGTAACATCTTGAAATGTATTTTGGTTGTATTTGCTTGCAAGAGCAGATTATTTTCGTTCTGTCATTTTCTAATTAGTTTCTTTTGCACTAGCAAAGCACAAACTTAGAGGTTTATTCATTTCAATAAAATATCCCTTTGAGTCTTGGTAGAAACTGAAACAAGCATTTAAGCTTTATTAAAAGCTTTCTTAATATTGAACCAAATTTAAAGTACATCATATATGATGCTTTTGTCATTTGCAGGAGGTAGAATTTAGAGGGGAATACATAGAGATGGTAACATAGGTCCCTTTGTTAGGAGTGGGAGGGTTATCAGCCTAGAATCTCTTCATGTACGGTAACAGAGTTGAAACAGAGCCAGGAGTACATCACAGCGCACAAGCCAAGTAGGCCAACTGTCATTGTGCGGGTTTGGGGGGATTTTTGGTTTTGTTTTGGTTT